>JAWQEG010001409.1:40000-120000 GCA_033782935.1 Petrolisthes cinctipes | reverse complement strand
TCACCCTTGTGACTCTGTGACTACAGTCTGTCATCAGTTCCGCATCAGAACAGGAAGAACAGCAACGATCTCCTCATAATTTCTGCTCTACTGCTTTTTGACGAAGCAGAAGACTGGCCAGCTAGGCCAGCAAGACAATTAAAGGAGGAGGCAGAGAATATGGTCTCGCCAGCTGCTGCTGGAAAGACCTCTGCAAGGAGAACACAGGATTCTCATGGAGGCAGAGAAGAGGGCTGATGTGAACAGCTGAGTGGACTGTGGTTACCATTACAGCCGACGACCTTGGCGGTGACGGGCTAGTGCACGGTATAATAACTATAGAGAGGTATACGCATGGGAGCCTTAAAATCATTGCCCGAGAGGGAAGTCTTCTAAAACGCTCAAAACATAGATGGGTTGTGACGTCACGTAGTAAAGCTACTATCTCTGTGCTCAGTAGTCTCTCTGCCCAATAAATGATAAATAAGTAATTATAAGACATCCTTCTCGCCATTAGTAGGTAGGAGTTGAAGATGTATAGTGACTTATTATTTAAGTTTGGCATTTCATACCGACACATTGAATTCGTAAGGAAATATTAGGGACAATGTCAGCAGATAGATGTGGGTCACGGACAGTGGTAGTGGATTCGTCAACGTACTTATTAAGGCCTCCATATCATTCATGCCTGCGCAAACTAGGTGACTGTGCAATCATTTAAATTTGCCACACACGTGTGATTGACCAAAGAGCTTGTTAGATATGGTTCAGTCATTTGCGCAAACCATCAATCACACCCACACACGACGTTTATGCCTGCACAACCACCCAGTTTGTACAGGCATGATTGATAGTCTATGGAGGCCTTTATGCTAATACAGTAATTAATGTTGTTATACTGCTATCAGCTCAGGGTTCTGCTGGAATGGGCTGCAAAGAAGTCTGCAAAGCTTAACAATTAATTACCATTATTTTTCCTGTTGATCTCATAAATTTGGGTAGGTACATAGTATTTCCTCTTCTAGATTTTTACATCAAAATCTATAATTAATAATGATCTCCCTAACTAACTTCTACTTCACACTGACACCCTTTTGGGTATAGGCTAGGCTACTATATCATCTCCCATCCTATGCTAGTGAGCAAACCACCTCTAAGTATTTCTTTTAATAAAAAATCCTGTAGCCTTCTCCACCCAAGTTATTATGGCATTTCATGTTTTCTCTCTAATCCATATTATAAGAAAAAGCATATTTTCTTTTCAAACCGTTTATAAAAGTATTGGAAAAGGATGTAACAAAGGCTGAAATTACATTTTATTCTCATAATATAGCAGTCATATATATATATATATACTGTATTACAAAATTATATATATAATAACTTATTTGGAGGTAATATAGTTAATATCAAGTACTCAAGGTGTAAAATAAAGTATCACAAAATTATATACTAACTTCTTTGGACACAGAGTTGTACGGTACTAAAGTTACACTTGACTTCTCTATATTAGTATTACAAAAATATATATTATAACTTCTTTGGACACAGAGTTGTATTAAAGTTACAATTGACTACAAGGTATAAAATACTGTATAGTATTACAAAATTAAATATTAACTTTTTTGGACACATAATGAGCTTTACTAAAGTTACAATTGACTACTCAAGGTATAAAATATAGGATTACAAAATTATATATATTATGTTCTTTTCACACACAGAGTTGCACTTAACTTACAATTGACTATGCGAGGTATAGAATATCACATGTTGTGTAAATTAAAGAGCTTATCCTATGTAAAACATTTTTTCCTATGTAAAAAAAAAAGTAATATATAGTAAAATAAATATATAAAGTAGCCTATCAGTGGTACATTATATCACATGTACTGTATATTCAATCACAGAGGAACACTAAGGTACCATGTACAGTATGCTTACCTGTTGTATCACAACACCCTTCAAACCATACAGAACAGAGCCCTAAAGACAATCACAGGCTGCACAGCTACCTCACCTACAGACCACCTACACTAAGAAACCAAAGTCCTCAAAATCAAGGATCATCTTGACATGAGAGGCACACAAACACTTGCTGCAGCCTCCACAAACCCACACCATCCACTACACTACATGGCAAAACACCCACACATGCCAAGGAACATCAAAACAACACTCAGTACACGATACCATTCACAAATACTATCATCTCTTACACCCTGCCCACCCCAAACCAATCTCCAAAAACATATCCATACTCAAATCACTCATCAGTCCATCCAAACACTCAAAAACAACACCCAGCTGCATGCACCACCTCCTGACATTTCTGGGGAATTTATGATATTTCAGATTGCTGGTTTTGGCAGGTGTGCAGCCATATACTGCACATATTCTTGGTTTCCCCATAAGGCACAAATGAGTCAATATATAAATAAATTAAGGCAAAAACGTGGGCTAGTGAGAATCCTGCTTAACCTGCACTTCACCGTCAGTCTGTCTTCTTAATTAACCGTGTCTGGTGGGAGATCTCACGCCCATCTAATTAAATTTTATTAAGTATTTTAATTATAGTAACCCAGGACTGGGTTATTAAAAATTGCCATAGGCCGACGGTATTTCACGTCGTCTCGGCGGGGTATTGGGAAAAGTTTTCAACTAGCAATAATCGCACCTCGGATGAACCTCATCGGTTACGATATTGCCACTGCGCAAAGCTAACGAAGTATACCTTCCCATGCACCAGTGCTCCTCACTCTGAGCACCTCAACCTGACAACGACATTCTTTATGTTATTAATACAATATTAAGTGTTTTAATTGATGCTTACGTCTTATTGTCTACTGCTTTTTTACTTTACTTTAATTGTGATTTACAGCTGAATTAAAAGTAATCAATACAAGAAAATTCTAGTATTAATAAGGAATGGGATTATAATAGTCTGCAGTGTTCGTGGTGTTCAACAAGCTTCCGAAGACTAAAGAAAATGTAGCTATCTGCAGTATTGAAATGAGTAACTATAAGAAACTATACGGAAAAAAGATTACTTTGAACATTATGGAAGTATATAATACGTAACTAACAAAATATTCACCCCTTGCTGCACTGAATAATCTAGGGTTAAAACCATACTTTACTAATAAATATGCATTTACATAGGAGATATTGTTATTTTTTTTTTTTTTTTGAGAAATTGAAGTCCCGAGTATGGAAAAATAAATAATACAATGAATAAAAGATAAATTATCATACCTCTTTCACATCTGACTCAAAGTAATGATATAATGTTAGAAGACCGACGCAAGTAATGATGCATATTAAGAATGTTCCTAATTCACCTTTATTTTTTGTATTACATTTGCGAAACAAGTAATTAATTAATTTCATAAGCGCCAATAATTCTGCTGTGCTCAAAGCAGAAAGGCTTTTAATTAAAAGCAAAAGAACTAGTCGCAGCCGGATCTGAAACCTCTGTACCGAAGCCAAGAAAAGTAACGTTATCGATGGCTTGTGTGATTGGGACCAAAATATTCTATCGGCTTTGATTGGGACACTGTATTTTCCATAGGTGATGGTATTAACATGTATGTGTATCAGTTGTATTAGATAGTACTGATGTTATAGCCACTTGACTATTTCAGTCACATAAATTTGGTGCATTCCAAGGAAGATAACCGCAAGTAGCCTAGATAATCATGATTGATTATATCATGGGCAGGTTGTGGTGCTCAAAGTGAGGAGGGTTGTTACTTTTCATGGCGTCCTTGCTTCGTTAGTTCTCTCTCTCTCTCTCTCTCTCTCTCTCTCTCTCTCTGAGCCCTATTCCAAGGTCCAGATAGTATAGTCAACCAGCCAGCCTTCCCCAGGGAAATCTGATCACGTGTTCACCAATAGTCTTTGCAGCGTATCTTGGCCCTTGGGGTGTGGTCAGGAGAAGTCCGTGCTCTTGCCACATGACCTCTCTCTCATTCTCTACCCCTCGTCCTCCCACTTTTTTTCCTACATGTCGCTCAGCTTATAATTAAACAACTAACCATACAATATTTTTCACATTTTCCCCAATGAGTTTTCCTTGAAAAGTTACTGATAGTCGAATAAAACTAAGCTTAGCTATCCTGCACCTACCCTATAAGACTTGAGAAATATTCCTTCTCCTCATTTAACCATACCTGGGTGACTCACTGACCGCGCTGGATGTATCATTACCCACTATTTTGGACCATTCTAACACACTTTTCATGGTATTAGTATAGAAGTACTTCATTCACTATATTGTATTTTGGTCCATGTCTTCAACTTACAGAATTAAAATATGAGCATATTATATACGTTATTGTTTTGCCTTGGTTTGATACAATACAAAATTTTATTTTGCCTTGGTTTGAAATTTCTTAAATTCTATTATCTAATAAATTATTCATTGTGAAAGGTGAAATTTCTTAAATACAGATTACATGGTTAAGGAAAGTACAGAAAAGTTTTGAAAATACTGTTTTATATATAGTATCACAAGTGTTCTACTATTCAATAAATATCACAGCAAAAGAATCACATGTTCCTGCCTATCAGAGGTATATCATGTACTGGGAAATGCTAATCTGAGGCGTCTTTTTGTCGTCCATCGGATATGAAGATTGCTTGGATGAAACCAAGATTTGGTGCGCAGTACTGTTTTTGTCGGCCAAAGGGATACGAAGATGATCCATGCGTACAGCCGCTGAAACCAAGACTAGCTGTCTTCGTATCCAAGCAAGCAAGGTCCAGTAGCAGACACAGAGGTAGCAGAGCAGTGATTGGGGCAGCTTGCCTGTTCTTGGGAAATGTAAATAATACAAATGGCGGATCACAAGGACATGAAGACAGTGAACATATATGAATTTTAAGTGCAACAAGCTGTAAAATAAAGCCAGGTCAGCACAGATCGAGTAGGCTTCCATCAAACTAATTGCAGTTTAATAGCAGGTTTAAAGTACATTATACGTTCATTCCTGAAGGCACACACAGTGATATTATTGCATATAACAAAATTGTAGGCTTATACCGCTTTTTCATTTGATCACCTATCAAAATTTATGCTCACGTACTGGGTGATACATAAGAGGCATATAGAAATCAAAATTGATGAGAACTTTAGTACTTGATGCTGATGAACAGAAACACCATTCATTCACCTAATCGTATAACCATAATATAGCACAACAATCTTAATATACAATTATAAGATAACTTGCAGGTTGCTTTGATTTTTCATACAGCTGCAATACTTCTGCTGTAGTCTAGTGATGGTGGGTGTCATGATATCCATGAAAAGTTGAAAACAGAATATTTCGTTCCAAGGTCACATTTCGGAGTACCCTCTCCCAATTCAGAAAGCTGTATAATTTGTCAAATATTTTACATAAACAGAGCGTGAATATGAACTACTGTGTAGCAATAGTGGGGAAATAAAGAGAAGGGAAGATGGAGAGCCGCCCGGGTGACTCCTGGCACTGCTGGCAGTCTACGAGCAAAGCCGCCCAGTCTGGCGGCTCCTGCCAGGCAGTCTAGGGGTTAATAGCCGATTTTTTCAGTTGTCAACAAATTTCCAGCTATTTATAGTATGATGGGTTTCTTTTGAAGATTAACAATATGTCAATAGTGTTAACAATTATATACCACATATAATTACATTTTAACTGTATTTGTGGCCAATGTAATATATTATCTTAGTCTCTCGCACACCGTTATTATTATTTAACTTGACAATCTCAGTACAGTTTCCGTCATAAATACTTATCAATACACATTCTAACATGCAGAGTACCATAATGAAATTTTATTATTGTACACACTAAACACAGAGGTAAACAAAGTAAAATTAATATTGTATGAAAACAGCCGTAAGCTATTGAACCCTCTCATCAAAGGGTAAATCCCATAGAGAAAGTAAATATGGAAATATCAGTGACATGGATTATGACCAAAAAGAAACAAATAATTTTAGTATACATGAACACCAATAAATTATAATATCTCACTTAAAAATGCTTCACTCATATTATTTAGGGAAACACGAGAGATAAAAATATACATATATTCTCCATAATAGTTCCTTGATGAACGTGGGAGTGGGCCTTGGTCTGTGTGTGTGTTACTGTGAGTGTGTGTGTCATGTCAGTCGATGTGTCAAATAACATTAATGTGTAGGTGGTGTTGGTGGTGTGTTCCGTTGAGATATGGAGCTGTTACAAACTGACAAATACTATATATTTAACAGAGGACAGGATTCATTATGGTGTGACAGGAAAAGCGGACAATTTGAAGGAAAGACTTGTAAGTAGGAGTGTAGGGCCTTATTCAAGAACATTCATGGTGTATACGATGGTGTGGTACCGGTACGATGGCTCTGGGTTGTTTGTCCATAGAGCCGTCGTACCGGTACTACACCATCGTCAACACCACGAATGTTCTTGCATACGGACCATAGGATTAATATTGTTGTTATTGTTGTTATTGTTGTTATTATTGTTACCAGCTGAGTAGTGTACTTATTATTATGGGTATTTATTGAAAGAATTACCGTTTTGCAGCAGTGTTGCCAGATCCGGGTGGGTCCCAGTATTTTACCCCAGTCATTTATTGTACTTTATCACGATTATTTCCCGGTAGTTTGCCCAGGTTAGGTCCCGGTAGTTTGCCCAGGTTAGGTCCCGGTAGTCTGATGCGGTCTAGGTTAGGTTAGGTCAGGTCAGGTAAGGTCAGGCTAATTTCAAAATGCCCCATTTGAATATGCCCTATTTTGGAAATGGGGCATTTGCAGAGGAAATGCCATAGAAGAAAATAGTCTTAGAATGGTCTAAATAAGTGGGTAATGAAGGTAGAAAAACCGTACGCAATAACGGTAATTCATTCAATATTTACCTTATTATGTAATGGAATGGGTGAGTGAAGATGTGGATGAACTCTCTGGGGATATAATAATGGTATTTATTGAAAGAATTACCATTTTGTAGCAGTGTTGCCAGATCCAGCTAGGTCCCAGTACTTTACCACGGTTATTTCCCGGCAGTTTGCCCAGGTTAGGTCCCGGTAGTCTGTCCAGGTTAGGTCCCAGTAGTCTGATGTGGTCTAGGTTAGGTTAGGTAAGGTCAGGCTAATTTCAAAATGTCCCATTTGAATATGCCCTATCTTGGAAATGGGGCATTTGAGGAGGAAATGCCATAGAAGAAAATAGTCTTAGAATGGTCTAAATAAGTGGGTAATGAAGGTAGAAAAACCGTACGCAATAACAGCAATTCTTTCAATATTTACCTATAATAATAATAATGTTAATAATAATATGTGATGGCCACTAATAATAAAAAAATAAAATAAAACAGGTTAATTGGTTGAGTTGTTTGGGTGGAGCCATTGTTATGAATTTGGTAATATACCAGATATTATATTTATTGAGGCCTCGTGTCCATTCGTATACTTTATTGCCGATTTATTTTGTTTTCTTTGTTATTTGTATTGCTGGTATATAAATTAGATGGTTAATTTTGGGAATACTGTAATGAAGTGAATGAGACGTGTTTTATTTTTTCTTCTGTTTGACTTTAATTAAAAAGTGATATTAACCATCAAGAAACAAAGGTATTTATCTAGGATATTGTCGTTTTGTTGCAGTGTTGCCAGATCCAGCTAGGTCCCAGTATTTTGCCCTGGTAAGGTCCTGGTACTTTACCATGGTTAGTTCCTGGTATGGAGTGGTAATTCACAATGTCGTGAAGAGCAACATGCTGAGAAAAACCCACTTTTTTTAGACAGAAAGTAGGCACGCCTTGTCCCTCCCTCCCCCCCTCCGTTTCCATGTCCTGTCAGCTACTTATTTCTTTTCATGTTTCATTCTACTCTGTACTGCTGAAGAGGGAGGCAGGTGCCTCCGAAACGTCCAGAATAAATACTTTCTGTCTAAAAAAAGTGGTTTTTTCTCAGCATAGTTCCCGGTAGTTTGCCCAGGTTAGGTTCCGGTAGTCTGCTGTGGTCTAGGTTGGGTCAGGTCAGGCTAATTTCAAAATGCCCCATTTCAATATCTTGGAAAAATGGGGCATTTCTGAAGAAAATGCCATAGAAGTAAATTGTCTTAGAATGGTATTGATTAGTGGGTAAAGAAGGTAAAAACATACTAATAGAAAACGGCAATGTACTAGATAATTACCGAAACAAATGTGTCTCATTTCTGACAAAATTATTCTCAAAGTTCACAACGGAAAATGAGAACTTGCATAAGCTTTGAAAAATCAGTATGTTAGGCAAGAAGTTGTAGACAATATGGCACCTTACTTACCCCTTTGAGACTTTTGATAACTCACAATGAAGAAATTAATTATGTAGATGATAGTACTTGATTGTAGCCTAATGTAACTCTACATATTTTTCCTCATCTGTCACTCCTAACCTAATTTTTCCAGTGTACAGTATGGTAATCCATGGTTGTACTGTAACTCTATATATTTCTCCTCCTCTCTTACTCTTAACCTTATTCTTCCAGCTCACATGAACACTTTGTGGAGGTATGTCAGTTTTAGACTTCATAGATGCTTGGCGGCATTATTAATGGCCATGGTCTTCTCTTATAGCAGTAACAATACAAGTCAGGGTAATGAGGCAGAATGCTGGTGGTGTGCACAGGTTCACTCACTCACTCACTTGATGGAGAGCTTAGAGTATCAGTTTGGTTTGTCCTTAGTAATATTGTATTAATAATGTATGCTTGTCTTTCTTTGGAGCATTAAGCATAATATACTGTGCAATAACAGTGTTGCGTGGGGAAATAATTTTGTGCTTTGAAATTACCGTACATTTTTCAAGACTATATAAGACTGAGAAAGAATCTTGTGAAACGTGAGTGTGAGTGAATTGGTTGAGGGAGTGTGGTGTATTTCATTGGCACATTACCAAACAGTTTCCGTGTGATTCTTCCAGACAAATACAACATTGTTTATTTTGGTCAGCAGATAATGTACAGTGATCAGAGGTCCCATTAACATTGTTTATTTTGGTCAGCAGATAATGTACAGTGATCAGAGGTCCCATTATACAGAATTTTGCCAGTTACTATTGTGGAGTGCAATGAGTTACAATTTCTATACAGTAGTGTGGCTGCAAATGCATGGATCAATATATTTGTTTATGGGAAGTGCATGTTGATGATGACCATTAATTATTTTTGTGCATTATTTTAAAGTAGCTGATGATAGATTTTAACATTTAGACTGATCAAAAGAGGCCAGTGCAATAGCTCTATAATTCTCCCACTTTTGGTACATTGGAGCACCTTGATACCTCCAAAGTATATATACTGTACTGTACCAGGAAATAGTACCAGATGAAAAAAAAAAATAATTATAATGGTGTCCTGTTGCTTGGAATACAGTACAGTAGCCTGGAGGAATTAATTGCTTCATATTTACCAACACTGTACATACTATCCCCTTAGTTAAGAGGATGTGTTGTAATCGACAATTGGTGGTCAGCGAGTTCTGAATACATAGCCTCCTGGAATGTTGTTTTGGTGATTAGTGTGTGTGTTTTTGTTGTTTCAGGCTGGGACCTTGCCGCAGCTGAAAACCCAACATGTCTGGGCATTATACACCTCCTTTTGGGCAAGCTGCAGATCCATCCCGGTAAGTCACTTTGTTCACCTTCTGAACGGGTGATTCTTTAGAGGGTAAATTGGTTGGCTAACTCATTCCTCCAAACTGTGCCACGAAACAGATCCCTCCTTAAAGTAACATTTAAGTCATCTGTTTCCTGGCATAGTTTGCAGGAATCATAGACTTTCCAATTCAGTAACTAGAGTATCTCCCCTTAATTAAATAGTTATTATATATACTGTATGTCCTATATTGTATCATAAACTGTAGTCTGGTAGTTCATAGTTGTCAGTAATTTATGTAGTACAGATACCTTTCAATTTATATGGGTAGGATATAGTAAAGTATTATGTTCCAGAAAAAGTTGTGGAAATGAAAAATAGTGTAAAAAAAATGTATATTTATATGCAACAAGTACCGTACAGTTGGACACATGAATTTGTGATACAGCCCAGGTGAAAGATACTTGTCCCATTTGAGTAACCAGTGCCTATTATCAGGTACTTGCTTTTTATTACCATCCTCAATACTGACTTCTGCCCCTGGTGTCTCCTATTTGGCACTAAGGAACTTGATATTGACAGAAATTGACCATCTTTCACTTGGGCTGTACCACGAATTCCTGTGTCCAACTGTACAGTTGAGCAAGTAGAAAGTGCAAGAAAAATATGAGTGTTTATAGCAATATCTGTCAGCTCTTTATAGTAAACCCTGGTATTTTTATCTTTAAATCACTAAGCCTCCAGTGCCAATGTAAAGTAGTACGTGACTGACTGAAATTTTGAGTGGTAGCCAAATGTGGACATATATACTCATATTTTACTTGCACTTTCTACTTGCTCAACTGTACATAAGGAAAGTCAAAGGGTTCAAAAAGGGATTAAATAAGAGATACTATATTTCAACAAAACACAAAATCAAGAATTTTATTTGTATTTTGTTGCTGAGGCCATAACAACAATGACCCATTTCAGACCTGCCCCCAAGACTGTTACTGGTGACAGGTGCACGGCAGGTGGGTGTGTTAGGGGGAGGAGGACAGACTGTGTACTGCATCACTCGGGTCACCTTCCTACCATTGGCTGCCACGCCCCCTGACTCTGAGCTTAACCTTCAGCCATGCCAGAAGCACATCAATCATCCAGCTGGGTGAGTGTGTCTTCCTGGTGGATGCAAACACACGAAAAAAACTATTAGTGTAATTCTCATGTGAAATATTCTGACGAATCTGTCGATTCATGCCAATATATAGCTTGTTTATTCCCTGGGCAACATGAGCTGTATTGATCATTTAAAGAACCATCAGACCCCTACTGCTTGACAATATTTTTATCGTGCATTCAAAGACATGCTCCTCACTGTCCAAAAGATGTACAGTAAAAGCCTGTGGGCAGTCCACCAGTTATTCACCCACATTCAATTGTAAATAAAAAAAATTATTCTAACCTCCTGGCACCAGTAAAAAGAAAGTGATGAGAACAAAGAAAGTGTCAGTTAATTAAAGGCAGAGATATAAATAAATGAAGAGAAATGAAATAGAGATGCAGTATTTTAGATTTTTGGAAAACAAGTTGAGTAAATGGAGACATGAGGAAATAGATAGACTGAGAGTGAAATGAGAAAAATAGTGAAACAAGAGGATGTAAAGCAATGAGTCAGAGTGTGACAGGAAAAGGTCACAGAATATCACCGGAAGACATTTGTGTAAATCTTTAAGTGTTGTCAATAAGGTTTTCCCAGTTGATAATGTCACTGCATATAGTCACTGTATACTCATGATGTTTATTACCACCACTAGAGGTCACTGTAATTGTTAGTTCTGTGTTGCAATATAGTATTTGTTTATTTTTATCAACCATAGTATCATGACTGAGGAGCATTAGCCCGTCTAGAGTTCCACAAGAGCCATTTTCTCTTCATATTACACTTACTCTCTTATTGCAGACCATCAAATGTTTTCCCAGGCTCCTGTTATTAATTTCCATACAGACTATGTGATATAATAGGCCTGAGTTAAATGTCAAGTGTTTAATATGTTTGAATAACATCCCAGGTTACTGTACGGCCTCTGGTGTTGGTTGTAACATACATGAATTTTGTGTCTGAGTATTTCTAGTACTATATTATGTGTACAGTATTATAATTTTTAATGTGTTTTGAGTTTTGTTATGGTATTTATCTTGTGTTGTGTGGGGCCCATAGACAGTGCCATAATTACTGTGCCTTACTAACCAGTTAAATGCTTACTTACTCAACACATAGATCTGTGAAATACCAGACCAGTGTATCAGCAGACCTTAAACTAACCTCCCTTCCCCTCTCCCTCTCTCTAACCTCTCTCTCTTTCTCTTCTATTGCCATTTTTCCTCTCTTCTACCAATCATTCCCACCGTCCCTCTACCACTTGTCTCCCGTCTACCCTCTCCGCTTCCCTGTTTTCTATCTACTCAATCCCTGTCCTGTATCCACCCTCCCTTTTCTGCATCCTATCCTCCTTCCTGTCTCTCGTTCACCCTCCCTTCTTTGCATCTTGTTCCTTCTCTGTGTCCTATCCCCCTTCCTGTCTCTTGTTCACCCTCCCTTCTCTGAGTCCTATCCGCCTTCCTGTCTCCTATTCACAGTTCGGCAGGAGACAAAAAACTGGGTCTGCCTTTCTCAGATCTGCAACAAAAGATGGCAATGTCCAAGACCTTCGGGACACTACGCAGCGTTACCTCCACCATCAAGACCGCCACCGTCAATGCAGCCGCCACAGCAGCCGGACAGGTGAGAGGTTGGATGGGTCGGCCTCGCTTGATATCGTTCGGTTGTTATTGACTTGAATATTGAGGTGTTGTTTGTAGAAGGATGATCTCTATTGATGATCAGTCACTTATGCATTCTGAAGTCAAAACAGCATAAAAAAACAAAAATTGTTTAATTTTGTTACTACATTCACACAGCAATAATAGTATTCAGAGGGGCACCAAGTACTGTACTGTGATCTTTACTTCCCTTGTCCACTCTCTGCTCAGTGTGTCCCTCTCTCTTCCTCCATTCTGTCTATATATAACTGGTTACAACATTGTCAGGGCAACAAGGTGCGTAGGGATGCAAGGGACCGAGAGCGCTATGAGAGGCGGGTCCTTGATGAGCTCTCCAAGATGTTCAATGACTCGGACTCCTTCTACTACTCCCCCGAGGCCGACCTGACGTCCTCCCTCCAGCGGCAGAGTAGTGATGAGTACGACGTGGGACTTCCCCTCTGGCGCAGAGCTGATGATAATTATTTCTGGAACCGACACATGATGGAAGACCTCATTAACAAACAGGTGAGACAGAAAGAGATGGCAAAATAAATAAATGCGGGTACAATGAATACAAAGTGAGGGACACAGGGATAAAATAACAGGGATTGCTAGAAATGAAACCAGAACATTTAATATAACAACAATTGTTGAAACTGGTGCAGTAATGAACATGAGACGATGACCTTGTGAATCTGGTATGGAATGCATGAAGATAACCTTGGTAACCTATGTGTGACTGTTGAAACCTTTTGAATCTGGTACAACGTGGAGTGTGTGTGTCACGATTACACGTACTGTTCACCACTCACTGTGTGTGAATTCATAGGTACGGTACAGGTTCTTTTACCAAATACACTTTAATATCAATTTACCGATGAGTCTTCATCAGTGATTAAGTCAGGTTCAGAAAACGCTACATACGAGTTATATAATTATATTAGTACAGACAGAACTCTTGCTTACTTAAACATTTGACTGTGGACAATATTATACCCACAATCCCCGATCTTAATAATAGAGTCACATTAACAAACCACCATCATAATATATCATTAATTCTAGAGTAACAATAATGGTCCAAACAATCCTAATATCCTTAAATCTAGAGTAGCAATATCCTTAAATCTAGAGTAGCAATATCCTTAAATCTAGAGTAGCAATAACCTTAAATCTAGAGTAGCAATAACCTTAAACCTAGAGTAGCAATAATAAATTATACCGGCTTACCGTGTGACCTTCACTGGAGTGGTCTATGGGTCGGCCCGTCTCATTTCAGTTACCCACAAATACCGCCCACTGGGAAATAGGGTGTGACTCCCTAGATACTGCCCAACCTACTTAGATCAATTTTACTGAAGAATTTCTGTCCTTGCAATCCAGACATAATATGTTCTGGGTCACTCATGGGCTCACAGTCAAACACAGTAATATTATTAAGTTTTCTAAAGTCTAAGCATATCCTATGCGTCTTGTCAGGTTTAGTTACCACAACCATGGGTGCAGAAAACGGCGAGTTTGAGGGCTCGATTATATTTAGTCTAAGCATCTCGTCCAACTGTTCATTGATCTCTTGTCTTAAAGAATAGGGTATTTTGTATGGTTTGGTCCTTACCACTTGTTCTTGAATAAGGGTTATCTTGTGCTCCAACAAAGAGGTTCTCCCAGGCACATCCGACCAAACCTCATTATATTCCTCTAACACTGATCGAATTTCGTTTTGTTGCTCACCTGTTAATGTCTCACCGATTTTCACTTGCCTCCATGTTTCTTTATGATACAGGCTAGGTAGGGGTAATTGTTCTGGTTCCTCCTCTTCTTCCTCTACTACGGCAGCAGTCACGTCTGCACAACTCACGGCGGGACGACTGTAATATTTCTTCAGCATATTAGAATGGAAAAGTTTAAGTTCCCCATTAACATCAATACGGTAGTCACAGTTTCCCTTCCGTTCTACCACTGGAAAAGGTCCCTTCCACTGTAACAGAAGTTTATTGTTATTAGTAGGCAGTAGTATAAGTACTTGATCACCAACCTGTAACTTACTTCCCTTTGCTTTCCTGTCGTAGTACATCTTGTATCTTCCTTGGGCTTTACCTAGATGTTCTTGAGCTAACTTGCAAGTCTCCTCGAGTTTATCTCTGAGGTTGAAAACATATTGGTAGGTAGTTTGAATATCATCCTTGTTCTCTCTATCCCATATATCTCTCAATATACTCAGAGGTCCCCGTACAGTTCTTCCATAGAGAAGTTCGAATGGACTAAATCCCATACTCACTTGTGGAGTCTCTATTTTTATCCTCACTTCTAGGCTCAATGGGACCAATAATGTCTACTGCTACACGCTTGAAAGGAGTATCTATAATAGGCATTTCCCCCAAAGGTGCTCTACCTACTTTCCCCTTTGGTACAGTCTTTTGACAGATGTCACAGGACTGACAGTGCCGCTTAATGTCTGCCATCATACCAGGCCAGGCGAAGTCTTGTTGGATCCTATTCAGAGTTTTGCCAATTCCCTGATGACCCCCAAATGAACTCTCGTGAGCAAGAGTCATCACTTCTCTCCTAAATCTTTCAGGTACAACAAGTTGTGCATTACGGTTTTCCAGGGTTCGATAAAGTAGTCCCTTATCCACAAGTAGCCTACCTTTTCCGTGGGCGACCGACCTCCCTTCCTTACAAAATTCCCACCATGTCTTCAGACTAGTATCATCCTGTTGTGCCTCTTGAAACGCCTTCCTATCCACACTGAGTATCGCTTCGAAGTCTGGAACCTTAAGCTTCTTCCTGGACTGTAAGGGTTTCTGTGCAGCTGCTCGTGTTGCCACCGCACTGACTCCTGCTTCTGGGGTGCTATACATCTCCTGTAATGGCAGAGCTCCTGGAACATTACCTATGAGTACATCGTAAATTGGTTCCTCCATACAGACAGCATTTACTGTGCCAGTAAAGTAAGAACACTCTATATGGACCTGTGCAAGGGGGTAGCGTTCCACAACGCAATTTGCTAGCCGTACTGAACAATTTCTACCCGTGAACTTACTAGCAGGTACCAAACTTTTCCTAACGACTATTGTACTGCATCCTGTGTCCCGTAGTATGGTGACTTCAGCTCCACACACAGTTCCTCGTACTACCGGCATACAAGCTATGGCAGTAACCACCTCCACCACGTGTCCACATGATAACGCTTCGTTATGTACGCATTCATCGAGTTCAACAGTTTCTGAAGGTTCAGGTTTCTGGGCTCCCACTTCTTTACAAACACTCACCTGTGCTTGTTTCTTTCTCTTTTTACATTGGAAAGCTTTATGACCAGGACGATCACACCTAAAACAAACCATTTTCCTGTGTTCTCCCTTCTCAGGTTTATTCCAAGTGTCCGAACCTGATTGATACGACTTTCCTTCTTTCTGAGTATTCTGTTTATCTGAACGAGTTTCGCTATGGGTTTGTGAATTATTAAGTAGTCCACCATGAGCAGTTACAAATCTTTCGGCCAATTCCATCATATCATCAAGTGGAAGAGGTGACCTTTCTTTCAAATATACCTGCAAGTTCCTACCGCAAATATTCATGAACTGTTCCATCAACATCAAATTAATCACCCCATCAAATGTTTCATCACACGAAGACAAAGTTACCCAACGTTTCAAAGAGTTTTTAATTCTGTTAACAAACTGTTCCACTCTTTCTCCTTTTAACGGCCTACTTCTTCTAAATTTCAGTCTGAAACCTCCTTCTGTACACTCAAACCTGTCCATTAAAGCTTTCTTCACGTGATCATAATCCTGAGCGCAGTCATCCGGTAACCGAGCATAGACTTCTAAAGCAATTCCTTTCAAGTGTGAACTTAACAATATGCCCCAACTCTCTTTAGGCCACTGAGCGGTAGTTGCAAAGAGCTCAAAGCGTCGTAGATACACATCGAGATCATCGCGGTTGTCGTCAAAATCTGGAAGCTTCGGCCCTTTAACAGGAACAAGCACTTGAGAAGGGTTAAGCTCATCGTCACGGTCAAGATGCCTTGTCGAAGACTGCCGAAGCTTTTCGAGTTCGAGCTCAAGCTTTAACTTCTCCCTTTCCTCAGCCCTTCTTTCACGCTCCTGATTCTGTTCATACTTTATAAACTCATGAAGTTGCTCTCCCTCATATCCTAACTCTTTACCCAACTGGACTAAAGAATCTATCGAGGCCATTGTAACTAACCATTAAATTACCTTATATTAATAATACTCATACTATCTGAACCTGACTTAATCCTGGCGAGGTCGCCATTGTCACGATTACACTTACTGTTCACCACTCACTGTGTGTGAATTCATAGGTACGGTACAGGTTCTTTTACCAAATACACTTTAATATCAATTTACCGATGAGTCTTCATCAGTGATTAAGTCAGGTTCAGAAAACGCTACATACGAGTTATATAATTATATTAGTACAGACAGAACTCTTGCTTACTTAAACATTTGACTGTGGACAATATTATACCCACAATCCCCGATCTTAATAATAGAGTCACATTAACAAACCACCATCATAATATATCATTAATTCTAGAGTAACAATAATGGTCCAAACAATCCTAATATCCTCAAATCTAGAGTAGCAATATCCTTAAATCTAGAGTAGCAATATCCTTAAATCTAGAGTAGCAATAACCTTAAATCTAGAGTAGCAATAACCTTAAACCTAGAGTAGCAATAATAAATTATACCGGCTTACCGTGTGACCTTCACTGGAGTGGTCTATGGGTCGGCCCGTCTCATTTCAGTTACCCACAAATACCGCCCACTGGGAAATAGGGTGTGACTCCCTAGATACTGCCCAACCTTAACACCAAGTTGGCCTTTACCAGCACCTTCACAACCCCCACTATAACACTTCTCCCTTAACATGCGGCAGGGCTTTCTTCTGAATCCACAATGACAGGGCACAGTCACCCCAACACACCACCAACTCCAGTGAAGCTCTCACGTTGCTGTCCTAAATGCTACTGACTGCCCAACCCTGTACAACCTCCAAGTCACTTTGGTGTGAACGATAAACAGTTTGAACGAGTCGCTCCGAGATTCCAACACATTAAAGAAATCAGCAGTGCGACCTGCTCGAAACTATCATGAATTATACTAAACCAACCCAGATTCATGACAGTGTGACAATAATCCCTCTATGTGTGACCTACAGAACCCCAAGCTTGATGTGTGGATTGTACCGGTGATCCAGGGGTTTGTACAGACTGAGAGTGTACCCCTGGGTAATGCCTCCACACCCTCCACTGCCCCAGCCCCGCTCATCTCCCCGGACCAGCCCACAGCAACACAGGTGGGTAATGCAGACAGGGACTTGATTGTATTATTGTTGTTTAATCTTAAAGGAATCTACATACATTTGTGGATATTGATACTAATCTGCCAGGGTTGATGAAATATACACGTTAAAATATAAACAAACACACCAGTTAATTTCCAAGATATCTCGATTGATATCTTTGGTTCACAACTGCACATATCCAACTAATTACTAAACTCTAAGGTGATCAGTGTTGAAAAAAAAAAAGCTGTACAGTGATATATTTTCCTATCCAATACTCAACAACCCCCAACACTCCCTATAGACACAGCAACAACAACAACAGCAGCAGCAGCAGCAGCAGCAGCAGCATCAGGAAGGTAGTGATTCGTATTCCCTGACCGTCATCTCTCGGCGGAGTCGTCACCGCGCCGGGACTCGGTACAAACGCCGCGGTGTGGACGAGGAAGGGTGGGTCGCCAACTATGTGGAGACAGAGCAGGTTGTGGCGTACTCACATCACCGTGTCGCTTTCGTGCAGGTGTGTGTGTGTGTGTGCATGCCTGTGTGTTTGTGTTTACCTCTTTGTATTTATCCATTTGCTGTATATATCTTATAATGGCCAGGACCCAGTAAGGTGTAGCCAAATTATAATTTCTCTTTATGTACAGGTTCGAGGGTCAGTGCCGGTGTACTGGAGTCAACCGGGCTACAAGTATCGTCCTCCTCCCAGGCTAGACAAAGGTGGGTTCACTTTATCACACTACAGTATCATGTTAAACTTGCTACACTTGTATCATTTAAGAAAAGAATAAATCAAACAAATTTAGCAACACTTTTAAAATCAGAACTCATGCATGACAGTATCACATTTATTATTGTATATTGCATTGTGAACAACAGCTGAGACAGAAAGAGAGCAATAACATGCATCACTACAGGATATTCAATATAATTAAACAAACTTAGCAACACTCTTTGAATCAGAACTCACTACAGTATTGTGATTATTTATGTATATTGCATCATGACTGACAGATGAGACAGAGACGGCTGCAGCATTCGAGCATCACTTTGAGCGCGAGGTGAAGAGGTTCAACCACATCCACTGTGTGAGTCTGGTGGAGCAAACGGGTAAGGAACGGGTCATTGCCGATGCCTTCATGAACAACATCCTCTGTCTCAATTCACCAGACCTCACCTTTATCACATTTGATTTCCACGAGTATTGGTGAGTGATGGTCGTCGTTTTCTGTATGTTTAGTTAAATGAATTATAGTGGTGAATGCAAACGCAATTTACTCCCGTAGTATTTAATCTCCATGAGTATTGGTGAGTGATGATCGTAAATTTCTGTATATTTGGTTAAATGAGTTATGGTGACAAATGCAGACTAGATTTACTCCTGTATATTATTGATTTTGTACCGTACAATCACTGTCTAAAGTTTTGTCACCTCTCGAGTGTTTGAGAATATGAGTATGATGTGTGTGTGTACTGGATGTGTGTAACTCTGATAACATTATATAACTCCACCTCATCAGCCGTGGTATGAGGTATGAGAATGTGTCAGTGTTGGTGGAGGGACTGGAGGAAATAATGGGCAAGATGCTGTACTGTTGGGTTGACCGAGAGGGAACCATCTGCCGTCAGCGAGGGGTCTTTCGTATCAACTGCATAGACTGTCTTGACCGCACCAATGTAGTACAGGTAAGAGTTAAGAGGGGAGACAACACAAATTCCTCATTTGTATATTCCTGTGTTGAGGTGCTTGTATGAATCCTGGCATAGTTTGGAGGAATCAGTTACCTTCCAGTGTCAGATCAGGACTGATTGTATTGCATTATCTAACCTAAATTTGCCTTCTTTACCCTATAGTACTTTTTACTGTATTAACTTATGGTATCTAACCCAAGCCTCACATCATCTTGTCATGTGGGTTTCAGACTGCCATCGCCAAGTATGTGTTGGAGAGTCAGTTTGTGAAGCTGGGTATGATCCCTCCTGAACACTCACTGCCTACTGCCTGCCGCTCAGTCCTACAGGTCATGTGGGCCAACAATGGTGACACCGTCAGTAAACAGTATGCCGGCACCTCCGCCCTCAAGGTACCTGCCACAGATTTATTTATTTATTTATTGTTTTATGTGTGGAGAGTGAAGACATGAAGCCCATTTAATGTACTCACCTGTGAAATATATAAAAAAAGTGAGAGTTACAGTCATGTTAAATTTCATTCAAGATGCATAGATACATTGCATTTAAAGAAGGATGATGTAGTGTATAGAAATTATCACTGTGCATTCCCATGTTCCCTTTCCTCTCTTCACCATTTTTTATTTTATTTTTATTTATTTGTTTTTTTTCTCAAGGGAGACTTCACGAGGACGGGTGAACGAAGGTTTGCTGGCATGATGAAAGATGGAATGAACTCGGCTAACAGGTAAACCTTGGGGGTGTTGCCCCTGATAAATATTTCTCCTTTTAGATGTAAGGGTGTTGGTGTAATTAATGAATGTATGGGAAAGTTATTTTTTAGGGAGAATTCAGTGTTGGTTCAGTCCTCACCAAAGGGTATCTAGATTTTATTGTCATTTGACATTATGGCATTTGAATGGAGACCGGAGCATAATAATAATAATGTTGACAGGTCCCATGGCTCATAATTATTGTGCATGTAGGTGTGAAGTAAATTTGTTGTTGTCAAATGTACATTTACACACTTCCCTGAAGACTTCTGAAGACATCTACTTTTCCTTTACTATAAGATTCAGCCATAATAACAAAGAAGTCACTCCTGGTGTAATTTTTCATTATATTTGAGAGTCATTAAGTGTTGCGTGACTCATTTGAAGTATATACTGTACAGTACTATTTATTCCTTTAATTCATTTGCTTCATGTTTGTGTAGCTCTGTACAGTAATACAATATTTTGAACCTAGTGGCCTGCAAACAACAAGTACTGTAATCTTATAGTAAACACATGTCAAGATAACTCAATACAATATGTGGTCAGGGAGTAATTGTTTGTGCTTTTATATTTATCCCAATATTACAAACGGGAGGATTTCATTCTTATATGTAAATAACTTTAAGGGGCTTGCCTTGCTGTCGGAAAAGTGAAGGTTACTAGTTCCATTAATGTACTCCATAAAACATATTGCAACACTATACATAGTTCATGTCTTTTGTTGCCTGGCTTAGTTTGGAGGAATCATTAAATTTGCAGACTGCATGTCAGGCCACTTAACTGCAACGGGTGTTAAATTATTTTTGTTTAGAATTGTGTAGAGCATTTCTGTTACACAAAATTATCAGCTGTTGATGTGTCTTTTACATATAGGAGAAATTCTGCTCATGTTTATTCAGAACTACTGACATTTCTGTAATACATAGGGAAAATTGTGTTGAAACTGGAGCAGGAAAGTATCCATTTGTTTAGAACTATTGACATTTCTATTACAGATACTATAGGAATCACTTTGTTGACACGTACCGGCAAGTAGCCATTGACGTAATGTTGGGCAGAGAACTGTCCAGGCAGCAGTGGGAGGAAATACGTTATGTTGAGACTTTGCTCAATGTGGCCAGTGCCTTAATGCCAATGGGGCCGCCTGCATACATGGCCGAGATAGCACCGGGGGGGGAGCGGTACCTTGCAACCGCACTCTATTCCCTCTCCAGGTCAGGTCCCCAGCCAGTGCCAAGGGTCAGGTTGCATCGTGCCCCACATACACAAAATTCACACTAATATATTATCTGCCTGATTTTATTAATATCTTTTGTTTGTTGTATTTTTTCATAATGGATTAATCTCTCTTCCTCCTGTTTCCTCCCAGTATATTTAGAACTTGGAAAGAGAGAAAAGCACTGGAGGCCATGTTTATAAGTTTATTTTGGTACTGTTTTGTCACTGAGAAAAGTTTGTGTATCTCTAGTCAATCCCTCCTTTTGTAATCAATGATAACTGCACCATAAAACCTATTTCCTCAGTACAGCCAACCCCTATGTATTAAAAGGTTAAATGGACAGTCAGAAAACAATGTACAGTATCTGCACACTTTAGAGATAACCAAGGCAGCCTCAGCCAACCAATGCAATAGAATAAAACATAGGCAGTAGTAACTATATTATATATTTAATGAATGTTATTTGTATGGCATATTGTGTTATAGTTTATGAATGGAGTACTCCGATCATGGTATCAGAATCTATGAATGTCTATATGTTGTGTGTTTTCACTTTTACCTATGAAGGGAGTTGCCAGACACCAGCTTAGCCTTCAGTCAATTGATCTGAGATGCTGTCAACAATATGAAGTGACTGATTCCTCCAAATGTTTTCCCTGAACAGCACCACATGTCATGAGAGAGTCTGTTTCACTGTGCTGTACAGTTTATTTTAGAGGAATCATTAAGTTTAAGTCTGCTAACAACATAAAATATAAATGGTGTGCAGATACTGATAATTGTCCAGACTATACCAAATTCACTTCCTGGAGAGGTTACCAGATACTTCTTAGTGCAGCTGAGGCATCTGTGTATATTTGGGCTTATATTTGGGCTTCATATCATTTAGCTAAATTCATAGGCCAAGTGATAACTGTGTGTGTACTTCCCAGACTCAAACTTTCCACTCACTCTTTATCACTGCTGCTGCTGTGGTTTGTTTCTTGGCAGCCAACTCGTGTTCAGTCTCGGCTTTTACCATCTCACTCGATAATGTGTGTGTGTGTGTGATTTCATTCTCCATGAGTATGGTACACAGACTGAATAGTATTTTTTTTGCAATTTTGGAGCCATGTGCTTGATGGAATTGTTGCAGTAAACGTTGAAGTTTTAGGTGGATTGTACTGTACATATATATTTATTTATAACTCTCAAATGGTGGAAAGATTTAACTACTTTACTAGGTAATTTTTCTCCTCTTTCTTTAGCACAAAGTAAACCCAACATTCCCAGTCAGCAGAAAATTTTGAGATGTGAGAAAAGAGTTACTGTACAATACAGTATGAAGAAATTAAGAAGAAAAGGGACTAAATTTTTGTCAGTGAATTGAAGATATAAATATCTCAAACCTGTGGCAGGAAACATACCACCTTTGTTATATGACTTTATATATGTTTTAGTTTGGAGTAATTTGTTGCCTACACTCAGCTGACAAAATCATACCTCGCTTAATG
Source organism: Petrolisthes cinctipes (assembly GCA_033782935.1). Classification (NCBI taxonomy): domain Eukaryota; kingdom Metazoa; phylum Arthropoda; class Malacostraca; order Decapoda; family Porcellanidae; genus Petrolisthes; species Petrolisthes cinctipes. Next base: position 97,137 of record JAWQEG010001409.1, on the reverse strand, counting down.
CAATACTCATGTGGTCAAATTTGGGCCTGCTGAATCCACCGAACTATGTTAAGAAACAGGCTGTCTCAATAGATAAGTAGGGGATCTTAATTTATTGCATAGTATGGAGCAATCAGTAGCCCTCCAATTCAATCACAAAAGAGTACTGTATCCCCTTAAGAGGTAAGGATTCCCATTTTTGCCCCCCCAAAAGTTGTGTATCTATGGATATGTTTGGTGAGGGAATGTGAGAGTATATTTCTAGTTGACTGTAGTGAGCACCATATTCTATTGTCACCTCACCTATGCAGATGTTGGTTCAGTGTGGTACAGACACAAGCCATAGTTTCCCTAACACTACAGATGAATAAGTGGAGATAAGAGCAAGCTGTCCTTCCTGTCCAATGGATTAATGTGTTGTTTGCACTTTGGTCTCTATATAGTCAGTCCCTTTTGACTCTTCAATTTTGCCTCCTTTCCTTCTTTATTCTTTATGTTTGCTGTCCCTCCCTCTCTGTCTCCATTAAAGATTTTGACTCCCCTTCAGTCCTGTCCCTAGTCTGTTCTTTGTGACTTTTCATCTGTCTCTCCTCTCCTTATGTTTGCTATCCCTCCTTTCTATCTGTTCTGTTCCTGTTTCAGTTTAGATAACCTTGCTCCAGTCTTATGAGGGCCAGAGTTAAGTGGTTGTCTTGGATTGCATTACATTTGCTGTAAAACCCAAGAATTTTAATGAGGGAGATTTTACATTTTTGCCAGGTTAAAAAATGGATGTACAGTATAAGTCAACAAACAACACACTAAGGCAATGTACAATAAGGACAACTCATTTTACTGTACTTATACTTGTCCATCCTGTGTGTAAAGAAACTACAGGTAATGAGTGTACTGGTACTGCTGACAAAGTTCTGCTCTCTGCTCACCTGCACTTCTCTTCATCAATTTAGTGAATGAAAAATTACAATTTATACAATTTCCTTATCTTGTTTTATAAAATTGATCAACAGTTAGTTGTCTGTATATATTATATCTATTCCTATCAGTCTTAATATGTATGTAAACAGTATAGTACTGTACAGTATACAGTAGTATTATGATGTATCGTATACAGTAAACCTATATCCATCCTCTCTTCTCTTCGTTCTCTGACACAGTATATGTTATTGATGCAATTCTTTTCCAAAGCCTTTTTATGTACAGTTTAATTATTGAGTCTGAATGCGTTGAAGGTTTGTAGTTTTAACTTGGTAAATAAATTTATCAAGAAATTTTTGAACAGTTATTAAAGCTTTCAATTTTGTTTAATTGTACAGTATGTATCTTATAATTATAAAGATGCAGCTTTGTAACTTACTTTAGTATTTGTATGTATCATTATTATAATTTAATTCTTTAGTTGCCGTAATAGATGTACTGTATATTGTAAAGGCTTAACTTCTTTTCTGTGTAGAATTATTAATATAATATGTTTATTGTGATAAAAAATATTAATGACTAACAGATTTAACACATGTGCACTGTACTTCCTCTTCTGTAAAAAAAAGTTAATTGAATTACTTTTGTTATAAGTGAAATTTCACCTAAAATTACTTTGACTTAAAATAATAATACTTATGCAGTACACATTATCATCATGTTGGTGGAACCGCAAGTTTTAAAATTACTAATGACGTGTGTTATTATTACATATACAGTAAAATAACTCACACATATACTTACACCCAAGGCATCCATAGGAGGTGGCTTGACTTACAGGATCTTACTCTTATGTCCTGTTGTGTTGAGTTGATGTGGATGCTCAATAATTTGTGTGTGCCACAACACTAATTTTTTATTAACCTAATAATAATGTACCAAATGTCTTTACAAAGTGTGCCGTAGGGTAACATTAAGTGATATGCTGGGAGATTGGAAACTACTGATGTCTCCAAACATTTCCTTCAAACACTGTACTTCTACAATACCAATACTGTAGTAAAATAATGCCCCTCTCCTCCTCCACTAGGTACTACATGAACCGCTTCAAGGATGCTTACCGCCAAGCCACCATTGACCACTTGTTAGGTAAGTTCTATGTTGGATAGTTTTATACATTTTTACAACGGGTGCAAAAAGCTTGTTCTGAAAGTACAGACTGTACAGTATTGGGTACACACAGTCTTCTTTCTTGTAATTTTGAAACTTATAATTATAACCCAACCCAGTCAAGCCCAGCCCATTCCAACCCAACCCATCCTATTGTATCCCATCCCAACCTAGCCTAACTCAACCTAATCCAACACAACACAACACAGTTTAAACCAACACATTTTAACCCATCCCATTCCATCCCATGTCATACTAATACATATTAACCCATCCCAATCCATCATTTGTGTTGTTGTTTTTCAGGCAACCCAGTGACAGAGGATCTCATGAACCTGGAGGCAAGCGGTGGCGGCGGGGAGGAGGAAGAGTCGTCCATGACCCCGGAGCACGTCAAGCACGTTATCGATGACTGCAAAAAACTCCTCGTGCCCGACGCCGAGACCATACTGGGTGCCTGGGGACTCATGGATGCTGACCCTTCGTATGTGTTAACGCATTCTCTTCATTGACTTGTTATTTTCCTTTATATTTTTGTTTTACCTTTTATTTTTTTGCATAGTACAGTAATCCCTTGTTTTGCACTGTTGTTTTGGGTGTGTATTACACTGTTTGTAATGAATCTGTGTACAGTACAGTACACCCCCATTAATCATTTACCACCTACCCCTTTCTCTCCCATGACCAATGTTTTTATTTGTCGTCCTTAGAACCGGAGACCCGGACCAAACCGACATGGACATAATCTTGGTGCTCACCCGGGACTCATACTACGTGGCTCAGTGAGTATACTACCACTACAATAATGGAGTATAATTGTTGGTGATAAATTTGGAGCAACTATTGATTCCTACAAACAATTCCAAGCAACAGGATGCCATTATGTATATAAATTGATTCTGTTTCCTGACATATATATTTTGAAGGAATCAAGGCTCCCCAATATACCAAATGTATACTATACCCTTAATACCGGTGTGTGGTTGTCATCGCGTCTTGTTTCTCCAAACTTTTTGATGTGGCAAAACCACTGGAGTTCCAACTGATTTTTGTAGTAAGGAATTTTACTATATTATGTATCCCATATTGTGTAGTTTGATGAGTACAGATGCATTCAGAGTGTAAGAGTACAGCATAATACAGTATTTCTCTCCCACAGATATGATGAAGAACTGGACCAAATCCTACACTATGAAAGAGTCTCACTCATTGACCTGGAGAAGATTGAGATGGGACCTTACACATGGTTAGTATAACTTTTGTTTGTCTCGTTAATCCAATCCATCCATAGTGTTAGGTTAATGAAAACACTAAGAGACACACAGCACAGCTTCACTGGTAAAGTACAAATGTGGCTCAAGGACTCAGTTTGTTCAGATATATTTTCATTGCCTCATCTTTTATTTTTAATGTTCCCAGCCTAACAAGGACTTGTCCTTAGTAGACTGTAGCCACATTGTCCATTCTCTCTCTCTGTGTCTGTATAGACGCGGTCAATAATATTCATCCACATTGGAGTGACTCTTGTAAAAGTTTGACAGCTTCTCACTGGTCTTATGCTGAGAAACTTTTCAATAAAAAGATTAAATGCCATCTTCTTATTTACTGGAAACAGCATACCGGTATATGTGGTCATGCAGTATACGGTTAAATACTGCTTACATAATGTCATACAGTATACGGTTAAATACTGCTTACATAATGTTATATAGGCCAGTATACAGTTATATGTGGTTATAATAATATTTCTTACCAAGTGAACATGATTACAGCCAGGGAATGTTCAAGCAATCTAAGCCACAGCAATGCATCCGATTCAACTACATGGTGGAAGGTCAGGGTGGATACATACACACCTTCCGATCAATGAACATACGCTTCTTCAACAACATGGCCATCACTATCAAGTCAGACGAAGAAACAGTTGGTATGTATGTGATGATGGAATACACCTGTTATTTAATTCCCCCAAGCCTTGCCACAAAACATGTCCCCTACTTGTATATACTGAGGTGGTCTGTTTGCTGGCATTGTTTTTTGGAGGAATCATCAGCTGCCAACTTTAACTACATGAGATTATCACATGCTTTGCACTGACTAATGGTGATAACATACTGCTCAGAATAGGGGAAAATTAAGGGGATAGTACAGTGTTGGTGGTAAATCTGAGGCAACTAATTTCCTCCAAACTAGTCCAAGCAACAACAAGCCACTGTTATACTTGTTAACTAACCGGGTCCTGTTTCAGAGTCGATCAAGGCCATTGGTGAGACGTTTGAGGTAGCTTGCCAGATGATGGGTTGTGATATGCAGCTGGTGACCGGGAAGCTGGAGAGGAAGAGAGGACGAGGAAGGAGGAGTCAACTGGCCAACCTACTCAACCCTCTTACATCACTCACACGCACATCACCAGACACACTCAGGACTGCTGGTGAGGAGGAAGGAAAAGGGTCGTAGGAATAATGAGAGGGGGAGGGAGAGGTGGCAGGAAGAATGAGAAGGGGAGGAAAGGGTGCTAGGAATAATGAGAGGGGGAGGGAGAGGTGGTAGGAAGAATGAGAAGGGGAGGAAAGGGTGCTAGGAATAATGAGAGGGGGAGGGAGAGGTGGCAGGAAGAATGAGAAGGGGAGGAAAGGGTGCTAGGAATAATGAGAGGGGGAGGGAGAGGTGGTAGGAAGAATGAGAAGGGGAGGAAAGGGTGCTAGGAAGAATAAGAGGGGGAGGGAGAGGTGGTAGGAAGAATAAGAAGGGGAGGAAAGGGTGCTAGGAAGAATAAGAGGGGGAGGGAGAGGTGGTAGGAAGAATGAGAAGGGGAGGAAAGGGTGCTAGGAATAATGAGAGGGGGAGGGAGAGGTGGTAGAAAGAATGAGAAGGGGAGGAAAGGGTGCTAGGAAGAATAAGAGGGGAGGAAGAATGAAAGGGGGAGGAAGGGGTGGTAGGAAGAATGAGAGAGGTAATAGAACTTTTTATTCTGTCATTAAAATGTAGCTCTTTATAAGATGAGCACTATCTTTCAAAACTTGTCAGGAAAGAAGCTGAAAAAGAGAACATTAAAAAATATAATAAAGTCAGTAAGGCTGGGCATCCATTACTTCTTGAAAATAGTATTGGTCAGAATATATGAATTATTCCTCAGTACTGTATATAAAAGATTTCATATTTCTCCACACCCAGGCACTCTTCTAACTTTGCATTGGTCAAACTACTGTATGTAAATTACTGTACAGTATTCCATAATATTTTACTGTACAGGTACTTCGTATTTCTCCACTCCCAGGCACTCTAACTTTGCAATGACCAAACTATGTAAACTATTCCATATTATTTTATTTATATTTCTCCACACACATGCACTCTAACTGTCACTCTCACTAAAACTTTGTCACTGCAATACTGACATTTCTCACTTCCTCCATCCCTCAGGTACCAGAGCGTTCAGTAATGTGACGTCTGGTCTGGCCAAACTCAACCCCATGTCCAGCCTACGCATCAAGAGGCCCGAGTCTGTCTCACCGTGTCAGGAAGCCTCCAAGTTTTACCTCCAGGTGGGTAGTGACAAAACTCTGTGTGTGTGTGTGTGTGTGTTGTCATACAGATCACACACCCAGGCTATTGCATACTTCTCCTGTGTATGTATTATGTAAGCCCAATTCTCAGAGATGTTATGCAGTATACCCTTGATAAAACACTTATATATACTTTTACTTATTACTTCATATTACACTCGCTGTGTCATTGAAGATCACCAAATGTTTTCCCAGGCTTATATTATTCATTATCTATCTCTGATGTATAAAGAATTTACTCTATGTATTAGTTATCTATGAAGAATTATTTGTGTATCTTTTTACCTGTAAAATAATTCTTATTTGTAAAGTTGTGTGTGTATCCTACAGAAACCGACAGTGTGTGTACAGGATGGTAGTGGTGACCTGTTGGTGGGTGTAGGTGGACAAGAGACTCACTTGGCCTCTTGTGGTGTCCTAGCTTCCCATCTAATACCTGCTGGGTCCCCTCACCGGTACCCTTCCCCCCCAGTGGCCCGGTGTCACAGTGACTCGTCAATCCTACGTAGTTTGGCCCATCATGACCCCATCCATTACCGACGCTCACCAACACCAGAGATTATAGTCAGTGGGGACGGCAAGAAGGAGTCTGGGGGTCACAATGGTCCAGCTGTAACATCAACCTTTGGCAGTCTGTCCCCAACACTGTTGATGCAGCGGGTGAGGAAGATCTCACACTCATCAGACGAGGTGGATGCGAGGGATGAGAGAGAGGAAGGAGGTGTTGTACGAGCCTCTTCTGCAACTGACCTACAACTTCACCTATCCTCCAGTCACTCTGAAGGTCACATCGGAGGAACAGCGCACCAGTCCAGTGGAGGTGATTTGTCCAGTCTTGTGTCCCCTCTTTCTGCCCTCAATAAGGAAGCCATGTTGGCTCCCTTCTCAGTGTTGGCCAGAGGAGTACAGAGTCTGGCTCCAGGGGCTGGTCGCCTTGCCCGGGGAATGCAAAGCATCGGAGCCAATTTGGACCCCAGGCGACTCAGAGCACAACGACAGAAGCAGTTGGACAATGATCCCGTGATGAAGGAGAAGAAGGCCAACTGTCATACTAAGATCATCCAGTTTTAAGTCACTGGAATATAGGAAGGGTTGATCTGTTGCCTCCTTGAATTATATCATATGATGACAGCTGCTCACAGACTCACAGTTTCTGTGTATTATTAGGCTCCATCCACATTATCAGTGGTGTAACATATTCACTATAACACCGTTCACAGTCATAGCTGTTGATTTGTCCATATTATTGTCAATTGTACATCAATGAGGGACAGTGCTTCAAAGATTGAGGCATCAAACTATTTTCTTTCCCTCATCAATTGTTCTTTGTGAGAATGTTTGCCAAATCTGGGCATCAGTGACCTATTTTATCTTTGTATGATCAGCTTGGTAAGTGAGATTCATCAGTGACAGTGTGGCCGGAGCTCCATATCCCTCAAGCCTTCACTAACAGTGCCACAGAACACTTAATGAACTAGTAATATATATATAACCCACTTGATGAAACCTTAGCCACACACATGGTACTTAGTTATGTTGGTCTGATAAGGCAGTGATACATGAGCTTATTATACAGCATGTTACATATAATATGGGCATCAAACAAGTGTGCATGGGGTAGCTTTATATGTTAACTAGAATAATAGTTGTCCATATTGTCTAGACAATGACACAGAGTAGGTTCATGTGACTCTGCCTTTTCCTACAGGATAGTTATATGGAAAGTAGAAAGTCTGGCACACACAGAGATGGGCATTGATATATATGATCACTCTAGATATTGCCTGTCTCTAAGCACAACAATAATGTAACATATGGAATACAGTGATAACACTTCATTACCAGTCTGATATATTGTTATGATGGTTGAAAGAGTCTCTGTAATCTTCGCATTTAATGCAAAAGCTACTGCTCAAAAATATTCTTGTTATACTTATGGCATTCCATCTGTACTTAACTTGTGCCATCACTTCCACTGGTATATTTGTCACCCCCTATCACAGGTGTGGGCTGTATTGGTCTGCAAGAAAGTCACACACTAACCATCATAGGCAAGAATATCTATAGTGTTGATGATGGTGTGGTGCTGGTACAATGGCTCTGTAGTGTGTCTATGGAGTCATCACATTGATACAACACCATCGTTAACATCAACACCATGAATGTCTTGCCTAAAGCCCTGACTCGTACTATAAAGCTGTTTTTCTTCACTTATTGTGCACTTAGTTATCACATGTACCAGTGAAGTGTGTGTGAGGGGATGTACCAGTGAAGTGTGTGAAGGGTTGTACCAGTGAAGTGTGTATGAGGGGATGTAACAGTGAAGTGTGTGAAGGGTTGTAACAGTGAAGTGTGTGTGAAGGGTTGTACCAGTGAAGTGTGTATGAGGGGATGTAACAGTGAAGTGTGTGAGGGGTTGTAACAGTGAGGTGTGTGTGAGGGGTTGTACCAGTGAAGTGTGTGTGAAGGGTTGTACCAGTGAAGTGTGTGTGAAGGGTTGTACCAGTGAAGTGTGTGTGAGGGGATGTACCAGTGAAGTGTATGAAGGGTTTTAACAATACATGTGGAGTGTGTCTGTACCTCAACATCTCACCTCAAGTGTGTGTGCTTGATGATGTATTTTCCTGTGTCTGTGTTCCTCTCTATGTGCTTTATTCCTTTTTATTTATCTCTCTTTTATGTAGGTCTTCCATGAGCTTGTTTTATGTTGTGTAATATTGTTGGTGAAGACAGAACACCATAAACAGTGCAGGTAACAATTCAAATGCAATGATACATAAGAGATAGGATACTTATGGTGACTTGAAGTCTTCTTATTCCCCCAAACTGTGTCAAGAAACAGACTGCTGGTTCCTCAGTGTATTTGGTTTGAGTTTGTGGCATGACTTGGAGGAATCAGGAATCTTCAAGTTTCTTCTTAACTTTCTTAATTATTTTATGATAGCATAATATTTTCTCTGTATATAAGTACATAATGAATATTTATACATATATATTTATATAGATGAGTGTATGAATTTCTTTTTTGTGTATTTTAGTGAGGTTAGGCTAGACAAAGTAGGAAGATATTTTAAGAACAAGTTTGGGTTTTGTGGTAAGAAACACAAAAGTTTTGAAACACAAGCTCTTATATTCTCATCACTGATCTCCTGTCTGGCACTTACTGAGCTTTAGAAGGAAGCTCCATGTCACAGTGATTGTACCTTTGTTGTGGTCCGATTCCTCCCTCAACACACATTTCAATAGTACATATCTACAGTACAGTATTTTGACTACAAGGTCTTTCTAGCCTAGCACAGAATTATTTCTACTTTACATCATCATTATTTACAATCTTTAGTCCCATATCTGTCTTATCCAATATTCAGCATTTCTTTGTACAGTCGTCTAGTCTATACACTATTTGGACTACAAGGTCATTCTAGCCTAGCACAGACTTATTATTTTCTACTTTACATCATCATCATCATCTACATTCATTTGTCCCAGTATCAGCATCATCTACATTCATTTGTCCCAGTATCAGCATTTCTTAATATGTAGTCTAGTCTATCCTCTTTTCTCTGCATAACTTCTATTCCACTATTTTTATGGCTGTTCTAGTGCCAATTAATCCTTCTGGGTTTGATGCTGGGTCTTATTGTAATATTATTATTATTATTAGCACTAAATCAAAGGTCTACTGTACTTTATCAGAAGAAAAGCATACAGTTATCCCTTGTTTTGCACTGGTGTTATGGATTGTGTATTTTACTATTTATAATGAGTCTGTGTACAGTAAAGTAAACCCACATAAACTTGGTAGATATTGAGGGTTTACAGTACATGAATTCATTACACACAGTGCAATATATACCCATAACACCAGTAGTAAGCAAGGGATTACTGTATCACCACCAAGTTCAGTCACACGACACTTGCACACACCCGAGGCCTTATGCAAGAACATCCGTGGCGTTGGCAATGGGGTGGTACCGGTATGATGGCTCTGTAGTGTGTCTATGGAGTCATCGTACCAGTACCAATTCATCGTCAGCACCATGAATGTTCTTGCATACGCCCCACAGTCCAGTCACAGGTGCTCACACGACAAACGCAGCATGTCACTGTGACATCAAGCCTCTGACAGTATCCACAGTGTCTATATCCTTAGCTTGTAGTATTGTATGTGAACCCTCTGTACAGCCACAACCAATTAATCTCTAGACCAGTGATTGGACAGGACACTCCAGGCACTCTGAATTTTGATGCAGCTCACGACATATTGTCTGTATCTTGTGTCCAACTAAATAACTGTCTGTATCTGTACTGTACCAATTTATGATGGAACTGTATGCCTCTGTCTGTCAGCCTTCCAATCTTTAAAATGTCTTGTCAACACGTAGCATCCATCTGCAGCACTCCATTGGCTACAGTCCATTATTTTTAAAGCTGTATGCTCTGGAAATGTATGTAATATTTAAAGGCAGGCACCAACCACCTGAACACCCCAAGAAAATTGTGTACAAGTAATAATATTGATATTCATGTCTTTTGATACTTGTAAGGTTTTCCTCTGTTTGTTTCTCTTTGTTTTGTTATTTGGTATTTCTTCTATGTTAATTACCGTTAGTTTCCTCCTTCCTCTTTCATTTGTACATGTTTGTTTTGAACACCACGCCTCTTCTGTAACATATCCAACCTTGTGAAAACCAAGACCCAGTAAGCAGTAGCCAGATTGTTTGTTCTCTCAATGGGTCCCTCTTATCACTTGCTAACATCACCCAACCCATGACCTGCTGTGCATCGAGCCCTTTATGTCATATAATATACTGTAGTTATTTTTTCTTTCTTTTTCAGAAATGCACCAATTCCCTTTTGAGTTATGTACAAGTAATATGATTTTAAATATGGTACTCATTTCACCTACACTCCTGTGTTTATAAGTTGCAGTTATAGAAATTTTTGGTGTAATTTTTCTTAGATTGCATAACACTTACTGAAAAAGCCAACAACTTCAATAAATGACAGAACGGAGCAAGTCCATTTTCACTTAGTAAAACTTAAAAAAAAAAAAAAAAAAAAAATTATAGTGTTTGTGTGCAGTCCCACCCGAGATATTTCGACCAATTTACCAAGACAATTGCCATTAACCTCTCATTATCACTACTTTTGAATTCAAGATCTGAATATTTTGGGGGAAGCCTAAAAAAAATGTGTGATGGAGGACTTGGCTGTTGTGGTGTTGAGGAGGAGGAGGAAGCACTTGATAACGATACAGTAGTTGGAGGAAAGTCAATGAATGTCTAATCTCATAAAAACAAGTTGACGTGTAAAATACCGGATGATGATAAGGAGGAAGAGGTGGTGGTATCTCTTATATGAATTGGCAAATAGGAGACTGGTAAATCATCCAAACAGTGCCACGAAACAGTGCTCCTCAGTACTGTACTGTACTGTACTTTATAGATGCGGTTTTGTAGTACAAGTTGAAGGAATGACCAGTCTCCAGATTGCCAAACTGGAGACTGGGCCCCCCTATTACATCACAATGAATACTTTAGAGTAATATAGATCTGATCTGCTGTGTAGAAATGAAAAAAAAGAACAAAGTATTTTAGTACTGTACAGTATATATTTATCATAAACTGTGGTGTATGACTCTTATGTTCTGCATAATAGATGTATGCATTTTCCTCCAGGTTTTAGATGGGATGATTATTATCCTATTATTGTATATAATTTGGTTACTGTCAGCTCACCATTAGAGAAACAGAACGACAACAACATTTTCCCTATGGCCAACTATACGTGCACAAATGAAATTCTTTGCTCACATACAAAGAAAAGAATGCTTAGGGCAACTCACTGTCACTCTCACAATGTTTCTTCAGACCAAATTGATATTATAAATTTAAATCCTCCTTATTATTCCTGGTATTGTGGCACTAACTTAGTTCTGTGTTATGTCAGATTTGAACTTTGAATGCATTGAATGGTTTTAGTTTCATCTTATCTCTCTGTACAGTTGTGGAGACAAATCAGACACACCTTAAATGGGAGACCCTTCATTGAGCATAAGATACTGTGAGACATTACATTCAGTGGAACATCCTTCCCTAATGTTCAAGGTGTGGCCCATGTTTCAGGTGTCTGCAACTGTACTTTGTTATAGTAGTACTTTCAGTTTGATGTTATACAGTACTGTAGCTCCAAAACTCTCTTTAAATCTGACACAGTGAACAATATTATTCGGAATGGTTACTACTGTATTTACATGTCAGTATATTTTGCAGTTGGTGGTATTGATCTGTTCATTAGCTTTACAGTATTACCAACAGTGTCAAACCACACATACCAACTTTACCCGAGATGACATATGGTGAGGCGGCATGTTTTGTACTGTTCATTATGCCATCTTTTGTGCCACATCATAAGGTGACAATATTTTAGTTGGTAACTGTACAATATGCAAATCCATATTTTAAACTTTATGAATTCACCATTAAGGACCCTGTGATCATGTATGAAAATTAAAGGCTTCTGAGTCCTCCTGACTATGCCACAAACCAAGCTCCTTTAATATAGGCAGTGTTTTGTGGCAATATTTGAAGGACTCATTTGCATTCAATTTTCTGACTACTATACATCACAGGGTCCATTAAATATTCTTTTTTATTACTTTATGCACCAGTAGGCTACATGTACAGTACTTACAATACAGTATTATGCTACACTGATTTATGGGATATGTTCCATGGATGTATTAGTAGTGATCTGATTTCCTGTTGTTGTTATTCTTTTTTCTTAATACATTTATTTATGAACATGATAAAAGATTGTGTTACATTTTTACATAATTTATTTTCCAGGTAAAAACTGTACATGAAAGTTAGTACATCCTTGTAGACTTGTGAGGCTTATACTAAGGGCCGTAGGTATGAACATCGGTGGTGTAGAGGATGGTGTGGTACTGATATGACTAATCCATAGGCACACTACACAGCCATTATAATGGTACCACATCATCGCCCACACCACCAATGAAATGTTCTCGACTACGACACTGAAAGAGAGTGAGAGAGCCATGGTTTGATTTAAGTAAGTGAAGAGGATGTTACTGTATTGAAATATATAATGGCAGCTCTTAAAGGATGGAATAATATACCTGTGGTAAACTGAAGCCTTCTGATTCAACCAAACTGTGCAAAGAAACAGACCAAATAAAGTAAATGAAGGTGACCTGTCTCTTGGAATAGCATGGCAGAATCAGTTGTTCCAGATTTGCTAAACACTGTATTACACCCTTACCAGTACCAGTAACTCTAATATGGGACCCTGACAAGAAGGTTTCTCTTTCAAGTATTACACACACAACAATAATCCACTTTCTTTAACCTGACAAAACTGTATCGGCTCCCTCATTTAATTTTATGGCTTTTTCTGTTCATGTACAATCAAAGACATTAAACCACAACTTGCACAGCTCATCACTTATCGTCTGCAACTTGAAAACATTTGAATGTATGCAAAATGTGTATCTGGTGTTGTTTTACTATACTTAGAAGGGAATCGGTGCAGTTTCGCCAGGATATATATATATAAAAAAAGCGCACTATATTACCTCAGTATACGAGTGGCAGATCTGGTGTATAGCATAATCAGTAGTCCTCCAAGTTTGCTGACAACAGATGATCTCCATACGGAGCCCTGTAATGTTGTCAGTGAATTGGAGGCTATTGATTTCTCCAAACTGAGCTAGAAAACTGCATATGCTGAGGGAGTCTATTTTGTTGTAGTTAGTTCGGAGGTATCTGTGTCCTACATTTTGCCAACAATAATAACACTTAAAACAGTGATGGAAGGTGCAGAACACTCCTTAATATCGACAGTAACACCACCAGTAGATATATATGAGTAGTACAGTAATCTGATGCAGAGATTGACTGTGGTTGTCAGAATGAACAATAGGCTATAGATGTAGGACAGGAATTCTTGTAACATCATACAGTATGTAGTACCAAATGCCCTGTATGGCCTGGTACTGTACTTGTATTATCTATAATATTGTATTGTAGTGCAGGAAACCTTGTAGAGGATAGACTGGTGTGGGGGAAGATATTATCATTATTATTATACTGTGCAATTATTATCCCAAAGGCATTAGATTTCTAGTACAGTACAGTTGCGGTATTAAGTTGTGTCATGAGACGTCTTTGTTTCTTTGGTTTGACTGTAAACCACGAAAATTACTCAGTCAGACAAAACAATCACGTCTCATACACGAAAACATTAATATAAAATTTTACCATATCAGAGAGCTGACACAACTTTAGACGGCAACAGTACATGTATAGTACTACAGTACAGGTAATGGGAAAAACTTCAAGGATGATAATTATCTAAGAAGTTGGAGATTTTCACCAAGTATAGTGCAGAGCTTATAATTATATGACTGTAGTTGACCAAGTACCGGTATGCAATAGTAAGAGGTACTTAATATAATGTAATGAAGCAGGTATTGTAGTTTTAACATTTGAAGGGAAAACAATGAATGATATAATTTAGTGTTGAAGTGAGTAGTGTGGTGATGTTAGTGTTTGACCTAGAACGAAAAGCTGAACAAAAGTAAAACCATTGTTGTGGAGTCGGTAAAAAAATATTTCCCAGACCGACTCCACCCAAATATAGTAGGCCCTCAATATACGATGAATGAATTTAGCTCTTATCCTTTTAACACAGGCTCAGTAAATCACTTAGTCTATATGGTAATGGATAACTGAAGCCTGGAGAAACATTTGTTGGTCTTCAATGAGGGCCTGAGTGTAAGTGGTGAAGTGATGGATTCAAGTACAGTATTTATTTATTTTATATTGAGGGTCTACTGTATTTAAATAGATGAATGCTCGACTTGGACTCCACAACTTTTGAGTAAATTACCATAAACAGTAATGTACTTGACTGTTCAATAAGGTGAGGGTAAAATGCTGTCAGCCAGCTGGATGCTATTGAATCCTATAACTATGTCAAGTTAACAGACTATTGTACACAAATCTATGTCCGTATTTTTATTACTTATTTTTAAAATCTTGGTGAAAATACACTGATTCTCTTCTCAGAAATATGACTGGCTATCACATTTTGCATTCATTCCAGCCTTTATAAATTACAGATATTTATCGACCAAAAATTATGTAAATATTTGGTGTCATAATTTGTCTTGGATTGCCTTACAATTACCAAAAGGATGAGGAAATGAAATGAGGGAGCCAATGCATTTTGCCAGGTTAATAAAATGGAATCTAAAAGTGATCTGTGTGGTGACATTACAGTATATGGAGGAATTAGTAGCCTTCAGTTTGTTGAAATCATCTTACCCTTTTAAAAGCAGCTAAATAGAACTGTACAGTCCTGCCAGCAGGCTGCTGGTCTAAAGTTCTGTTGCCTCTTTGGTACGATGGTGAGTTATGAGAATATGTATGTTGTCGTGAATGTGATGAAATTAACTGTTTCTTCTGTTTTGACTGTAAACCATGAAAATATATTGATGAGAAGAAACAGTTACTGTACACATCGTATATGACAACATTATTCTCAAAAGTTTACCAACATACCAAAGAGGCAACAGATCTTTTGAACATGACTGTACAGTGTTGGTTGGTAATGTAGTTTCTGTGCACTGTACTTCAATATACTAAATGAGTGTCTCACTTATATTTTAATAAAACAGTATGTCTCATTGTTTTAAAAGACTTTTGGTAAAATGAATAATTTATGTTTATATCCAGAAGTCCCCTGCTGACTGGAGTAATGTATTGTAAAGTTATATATTATACTGTACACCATGTTGCAGTAAACAGAGTGACACTTACAGTCCATCATCATTTACCCAACTTATGTTAATATACAGATTATGAAGTTTACTAAAACTATCTATTGTACCGACATGTTGTGTACTTAAGAGGAGATTCTCTTGTTAGTGAAATGGAAGTTTACTGATTCCTCCTTACTATGTACAGTATACCAGAAAACAGACACCCTCAAATGTACTAATAGGGGATCTGTTTCATTGCATAGGTTGGAGACATCAGAGGCCTTACAATTCATCATCAAAAAAATATCCCCTTAATGTCCCAGCTTCATTCCTTATACAGCACAGGTACAGTTCCAGACAAATGAAACAGACACACTTCAAACGAGCACCTCATTGAGCATAGAATAGGATGCGCCTCTACACACATCTCATCCTTCCCTATGCTACACACACACACACTCAAATTCTCATCCTACCCTGTACTTAATGAGGAGCCCCCATTTCAGGTGTTTCCGTTTCATATGTCCACAACTGTACTCCATTTCCTGAGCTTCCCAGATTTAATTTTTCTTCACTAATTAGATTTTGATGTGATGTTCATGTCTTTATTTGAGTGCACCTTGAGTTTTAGGGTGGTATTATTAATCTACTATAGTATACTTCAAGGAAAAGATCTCTTTCTCGCTCAATTCCCATTACTTTTTAGTACGAATTTACCAACAAAGTGCTTGTTTCCTCAAAGTAGCTTAAGAATACCACGTACCCTTAGTTCAAATTTACTGTGTGTTTACTTGTTTGGTTTTCTCTGTACAGGAGTCCTTCCTGTATCGTATGTTAATGATATTCCTCCTCCCGGTTTAGTTTATGCACAGTTATTTCTTTTTATCATCTCTGTTTACTTTTCAGTCTTATAAGGGTAGCCTAGGCTCAGTAGACTAGAGTTATATTGTTCTTTCATGTACAATTGCCAGCACTTATAACTGGTACAGGAGAAGATGGGACTGACAACGCTACTGTATCATCTATAAGTGCTGGCAACTGTACATTAGCATATATTGACAAGTGGTGCTATATAAATGGTCCAGTTTGAAGGGGTTTCATGCTTTATGTAGACTATTTTCATCATAAGATCATTATAAGATTTTACGAAACAAATAAAGTTTGTTGACCCACTTCTTGTGAGACTAAACAACAAGTGAATTCTAGTCCACTTTTCTCTGATAAGCACAAAGAAATTTATTAGTTGGTACAGTAGGATGTTCGCTTAGCACTATCTACTTAGTACTTTAGGATTAGTTCGATAATCCGGATACCATTCCATTATTCGTATAGAGGGAGGGTGGAGGGGAATAGCTCTCTGCTCTAACCCGAGTACCATAATTTTATACACGACGGTCATGACCTGTTTGGCTAAGTTTGGATAGCATTCATTTTTACTTCTGACTAACAGCAAACTGTTGCTAGAAGGTTCAGATATATCGTGTGTATCATTCAACATAATTATTCTCTGCTTTTATATTAAACTGTCCAAGAAAACAACAGCCGTGTACGTTCAGTAAAGTGTGGTAGCTGCTCGGCATGAAAATATGAAATATTACTTTATTTTATATTGATTATAGATACTCGAAATTTTGTTATTATGGCTCCAAGTTATTGTGTAATTATTGATATTTATTTGGTACTTATATAAATGAACATATTCGGCTAGGCATAACACTCGGGTTGGCAACCTTTCGTTCTTATAAAATAGCGGATATTGTTCATTGTATGCGCCTTATATTAAATGAATTAATCGTTGTAGTAATTACATTAGTCAAGAGTGGTCAAGTTTAGTTGACAATTGACACCCCAATGAGAATAAAAAAATTATAATTCCTTTGATTACTTATTTTAAAGGTTACTTTCACATCATTTTAGCATCTATATTAGTGAAGAGCCATCATATTTAGTTAACAATTATTTGTAAGACAAGAAAAACGATATGATTCCTTTGCCAAATTTCGAAAAGATAATAGTACCGTAATGGCCCAACTGGAGGACAACAACAACACACGCCATTACTCAAGGTGTCATTATTGCGTCTCTTATATTTTCACGGTAAGTTCTCCACATTCCCATTCTCCCCATCGTAAACTATTGCTCTCTGGGGTTAATTAAGGTGAGTAGCTACCCGTGAGTAATAATATATATAACGTAGACTGGGAAATAGGGATATGAAATAGTGTTTAAGTACTACTCGTGTTGGCAATGAGGAAGGGACACACACACACACACACAGACACAGACTCTCACTTTTAACAGCTGCTTTGGAAGGTCAACAACAATATATACCTACTCGGGGTTGGTATTATCATTTTTATATATTTTGAAGGAAGGTAAGGACTAAAGGCAAGAATTCCGTTTACTATCCTTAGTTGTGAAATAAATACGAAGGTCTACTTTCTAATTTTGGAAGGTCAACAAGAAGTTATAGATAGTTATATTGGGTAATAATAATCCCGGAAGGAGGTCGGTGTTAAATTGGTTTGTGTCTCCAGCTTCACATGTTATAAATAGCTTAATAATATGGTTTTAAGTTACTTGTGAAGTCTGTATTCTTCAAGTTGAGCCTCAGAAATGGAGACCACAATTTTTTCCAACTTTTTTTTTAGATAATTCATTATTTCCTGTTTTAATTTTGTGAAATGAGAAGGTAGCAGTGTATTATGACCATGTTTGATCCCCCACCACCACCACCAAATACTGGATGGAGGAATAAAGCAAGTAAATAATGCATTCAATAGTATTTATATGTTTTAAAATTAGCCTGACTTGATCTGACCTAACCTAGCCAAATCTAATGTGGACCAGGGCAGACTACTGTGACCTAATTGGGTCAAACATGGGGGTGGGGGTCAAAACAGATAATTACAGAGAATGATGGATTATAAAAAAAAAGGTGGGAGTGAGTTGTGTTTTTCATAATTATGTGACACAACTATTCTGAGTTTTGTATTCAATCTTCAGTTCTTGGTTTTCCCATAATGCGTTCTCAATTTATTTGTCCTGAATAGAAGAGGAGCTACTTATATTGAAGGTATAAAGATAATTGAAATGATAATACTGTGCATAAAATTTGCAGTTTTATTTATATATTTCTATAAAGAAAATAAAACCATTAGGTTAGGTTAACGTTACATTATAAATTATAGTTGTTGTTGTTGATGTTCACCCGGGGCAGAATGGCCTCCTGCCCCACAGACCCCTGGTACACTCTGGTCGCAGTGAAAAAACAAATTAAAATAAAGGAGGGGCTGGCCCTATATGCCTGGGCTACCGAAGCACATCCCAAGGAAATGGGACCAGAGCTTACTGGACCAGGGAGTCTGGGGGCCTCCGACCACCAGGGAGATTGGGGGGAAGGCTTTGATCTCATAGCCAGTGCTGTGGGCCCAAGTCCACGTTACCACAAGAGCTACAAGTGGGGCCGTACCTTCCATGAGACCAGCCCTGAAGGGACCATAAGGGGGAGGGAGTTTACACTGCTGCATGCAAAGGGAAATGCACCCCCGTGTGCTGGCGGTCCACACAGCAGTGGAAAAAAAAAAAGGCCTCAGGTTGCAGTACACCTCACGTGGATTTTTAATCCATGTGGGCAGATCTCGTCAAATCCACTAGAAA
Source organism: Petrolisthes cinctipes (assembly GCA_033782935.1). NCBI lineage: Eukaryota > Metazoa > Arthropoda > Malacostraca > Decapoda > Porcellanidae > Petrolisthes > Petrolisthes cinctipes. The sequence continues at coordinate 78,054 of JAWQEG010001409.1, read as the reverse complement.
GTGACCAGATCCTACAACAATCTTTATTCTAGCCCTGTGGGGGATAACTAATATTCACAGAAAATAAAGTCAGCCCCACTTATAGTTTTCCATCCTAGGTATTAACAGAATACAGTAGTCTAGTATGATGTGCAGCTCAAGGATAAGAATATAAGACAACAGGATGCTGCATTTCTGTACACAGTGATGAACTAGGCCTGTGTTGTAATGAGAAATGTTTAATACTATAAGTTAGTGCTAAATGGATGGCTTATCAATATTTCATGTATACAATGTCTTAATGGATGGCTGTTGAAAATTATCATGTGAAGTGGTCCTTTTGAACACTGGTCATTTAACACCTCAGGAAGTCAGCAGCCATGAACACATCCAGTGAATCTCTTAGTGCAATGGGAAAGTCTGGTATCATTGTGTTGGCGTTGATGTAAATGTGCTTGTAGGCAAAGTAACTGCACACTACAATCAGGGCATTAGATCTGGGAAAAGAGAGAATTGCACATAAGTTATATGTTATATAGTTTTTATTATCCAACTAGAATGTTTATATTGTAGTGTTTTGTCACAAACAAAAGTTTTGCACCAAATGAATATAAAAGCACCAATATTACATCAACCAACAGATATAGTTTGGCATTATTTTTCAAGCTGTTTACATCCAAAGGTGTAGCAGTATTATTGGGCATGACTGTACATGTATGCACTGTCAATCTCTGCCAATACAATACACCCTTACTTACGGGATCTTTTTTAGATGGACTACGCTGGGTTCATCTTCTTTGACTTGTACGGGGCCAGACTCGAGCATGTCCTTCACAGTCTTGGCGTAGTATGCTAGATTCCTTTTCACAATGAACTCGTGGCCATCAGCAGCGATGAGTTTAATGTACATGGAATTTGGGCCATTCAAACCCTCTGAGGGGACTGATGGAACATTTGAGGCCATATTAATAAACTGTCTTTCCTTGTGTTTGTGTGAATGACTACAATAATGTTTAGCTTCTCACTTCTTCCTCTCCTTATCTTGGTAAATTGCTGAGATTTCGTTATGACAGAAAAGTATTTTCTGTTCTGTATTACAAAACTGTAGTTACCCTGGAATTGATTGTTTGAGCTTGTAACAGGGAATGATGTCAATATTAATAACATAACAATGCACATTAATACATTACAACATACACCTTTACTATTCACCACACATATTGACTACTTACCACACATCTCTACCTTCTTTATTACTGGTACAGTATGGTACCTACCACACATCTCTACTTCCTATCACACATCTTCACAACCCACCACACCACACATCTTCACTACTCACCACACATCTTCACTACTCACCACACATCTTTACTACCCACCACACATCTTTACTACCCGTCACACATCTTCACTACCCGAATGTTTTCCCGGGCCTATTATTTTATTACCAAAGTTAGTGGATCTACTGGGCCTGTGTTAAGAGGATATAATATTATGTACTAAATATTTTGTGCTAAATATTATGTGTTAATTTCATCATCTTATATCGAGGGCCAACTGTATATCATTCCACACACACACACAGAAAGAATGAGGCTGCCACGAGACAACACTGCCGGGGGTCAACACAGCGCCGGCATGAATACCTCCGCCTCCAATGCCGAGCCAGACTTCTCAGAGTTCATGTGGATGGCTGAGGAGGACCTGGAGGCATTTGATCGCAAGGTACTGTAGGCCTATATCCACCACCACTTCATTTTATACTCAGTCCCACATTGAAGCCCACCAAACAAATGTTCTCCCAGGCTTCTGTTGTTCATTATCATACAGACTAAGCTATTTACTGAGTCTATGTTAAGGGGGTGTGGGAGAAGAGGACAGGCTTGGGGGGGGTGCGGGAATAGGGGGACAGGCTTGGGGGGAGTAGAAAGCCTGTCCCCCTATTCCCGCACCCCCTTAAAAGGATAGTGTTCTAAGTTTACTCACCTTATATCAAGGGCCAACTGTAATGTAGTAATGATTGTACTACCCAGGTGTTGTGTGAAGTGTCACAGGTGGTGATGGAGTGTGCCAGTAACCTCAGGGATGACGAGGAGGAGTTCCTGGAGGGTATGTTACAGGAGGAGGAAGAACGTGACACTGTCTACTACCACCAATACTACCATGACAAGTAAGTACCGTACTAAATACACATGTACAGTTGTAGACATATAATACAGACATCCTGAAATGGGGCCCCTCATTGAGCATAGGGTAGGATCAGTGAGAATTGTGTGTAGAGGTGCATCCTATTCTATGTTTGATAAGGGGCCCTTTGGAAGTGTGTCGGTTTCATGTGTCTGCAACTGTGCCAAATATCCTCATCCAATTCCAGTATTGTATTTAAAAAAATTTATGTTTACATCCGTATCCTCACATCTGCATATTTAGACATCCAATTTGACTGGAAAAACTGGTAAGGAATAACACCATTTGAGGAGAAGCCTTTTATTAACAATGCTATGTTACTGCTTCTTCAGGTCAAGAGAAATTTCTAACATTGAGTGAGTGCCTTAAGGGGAGATTCTCTTGTTGGTATATAGGAAGTCTACTATTCTTCCTAACTATACCAGATAACAGACACCCTCAATGATACTAATAGAGGATCTGTTTCATGGTATATATAGTTTGGAGGATTCGGAGACTTTCCAATTCATCAACAAAAGAATCTCCCTTTAAGTATGGTAAAATGAGTTCCAAAAGTTAACAGTTAACAGTCTATAGTTTGTCCCAGAAATAACTAGTCTGCTATTTTACCATTAATTTAAAACGCCTTTCAGGTTGAGGAACGACGGCACTGCCAACTTGACACAGAGTATGAACAAACTGGTGGTCAAACCTGAGACGGCTGCCAAGGTAAGCAGTAATATTATTATTATATTTTATAATAATTATTATTATTATTATTATTATTATTCAAGACTTGACACACCTGCTGATCATTCAATTAACCCCCACACAGAGCAACCTCAACCCGTACGCGGCTGAGTTTGTGCCCCGACAGAACCCGTCTCAACGCACCACCACCCAGACTGCTCCGATGGGTATGACTTGCCTCCCTCCTTCTGGACATCCCCCTGCTGCTGCTCCCTGATGATGATGATACTGTTCAGGGTGAAGGTGTGGCATCATGATCTCTCCGCTGTATAGTAATTAGTCTCTCAAACTTCCACTTGGATCACCTTGGATCATCCTTGTTTACTTTGCCAGACACGACTTGGTGAATGAAGGCTGTATAATATTAAACAGGAATTGTCATGGTACAAACTAAGCATCTTATGAGCCAGAAAATAACAGCTCAACAAATCCAGTTAAGGCAAAACTCTCTTGTTGGTGGATTGGAGTGATACTTATTCCTCCAAACTATGCCAGGTACAGACAACCTCAATGTTACTAATATAAATAAAAAATAGATCTGTTTTATGGCATAGTAGTTTGGAGTCATCAGTAGCCTTCCAATATCCTGTCAAGAGAGTATCATCACCATAATTTAAGGGGTAAGACACTTTTGGTACATTGGAGCACCTTGATTCCTCCAAAATATACGAGGAAATAGTGCCAGATTAACAAAAATAATTGTGGCATGTAGCTTGGAATAGTTTTAGAGGAATAGGTACCCCAGATTTACCACCAACACTGTACTACCCCATTAATAGAAAGTACAGTACTGTAATGCCTTCCTTCCTTCACTCAGTATTGTCAGGAAAAGCACAGTGTAGGTACAATATAATATTATCCAGGGTGATGCATGTGGTATTTTGGCAGACTATCTCTCTCTTTATCTGTTTCCCTTTACTAGTGGGAGAGTCAAATCCTTTAAGTCCAGTTTATCATTATTATTATTATGTTTGTGTTGTCAGGATATTTTTTTTATAATTATTATTTTTCTTTGCTGGGAAGGTGTTTGTTTGTGTTGTGGGAAGTTTGTCTCATCAGCAACTCATTTCGTTCCTGGGACGGTGTTTGTTCGTGTTGTCGGCATGTGTCGCGTTATTATTTTGGTATTGTGGAATCTTCTTATATTATCAATAGAATAATGCAGTATCCATCCATCTTGGTCTTTTTTTTATAGTCCACTACAGGAGTTACACTAACACATTACGGAAGGCTACAACCTCAAGTCCTTCCACACGCACACAGTCTCACACACAGTCACACACACACACACACACACCCAGGGGTAACTAGTATACATGACTTTCAAATTAGTGTCTCTAGAACCCGTATTGAGCCTTTAACTAAGGTGTCATTTCTTGTGATCAACTTGTAGGACTTCTGATTCATCCAAACTCTACCACAAAGCAACTCCCCTACTTGTATAGTGAAGTAGTTTGTTTCCTGGTATAGTTTGGAGGAATGAGTAGGCCTTCCAGTTAAGGGGAGGATACACTTTTCATATTATGGAGTGCCTTCATTCCTCCAAAGTATACCAGGAATCAGGACCAGATTTACAACAATTGTGGTGGCCTGTTGCTTGGAATAGTTTGGAGGAATCAGTTGCTCCTGATTTACCAGGATTGCACTAACCCCTTAACCCCTACTTAATGACTTCCTTAATTAATGCCCTCTCAAAATACAAACACTGTACCAAGTTTTTTGAGGAATTGTATTTGGCTACTTCCTTGTACAGTATTAAAGAGGAGATTCTCTTTTTGGTAAATTGGAAGGCTACTGATTCCTCCTATTAATACCAGAAAACAGACACCCTCAATCATACTAATAGGGGATCTGTTTCATGGCATAGTTTGGAGGAATCAGACACCTTCCAGTTCACCAACAAAAGAATCTTCCCTTCAATAACTGAACATAATTGTAACCTTTTATTTGTGTATTTTCTTTGTACCATCATAGAACCAGATGATCGTTTGCTCTGTTGAAATTTCTCTTACTTAGACTTGGCAGGAATATTAATTGTATTAAAGACCCCTGGTGTCAAAAAGAGAAAAGTTTGCTATTAATGTAACATATGAAAGAATATACTTTTTTTCTGTATATAATTGTGTGAATCTATATAATAGTTTTATCAGTCTTAACTTACAAACTAGATATTAGAATATACAGTATGACCCTTTGTCATAGTTAGGGATCGGATAGTTATGCAATATATTTACTAAATATGCATGTAACTATACTGTAAACAGCTTGATAATATGCAGATGTTTCAAGAAACTAGTTTTCTTAACACCATTAACACATAAAAGTAACTCATTAAATTATTCAGAACTCCATCAACAACAAAAGAAATGGTGACAAATGTTTTCAAACACTACAAATTGTAGTTTTGAGCAGAAGACCACACAGCAACAACACTGCCCCTCACTGATTCACTGACTTCATCTAACAGCACTTGAGACTACTTTGTTGACACATCATTGAATGTTGTCTTAAATATTTTGCCAAGTTATTCCTTGATTTGTTGTTACCTTGGAATAATGCACTTATCAGAATCCTGCCCATTTTCTCGGAACATCATAATAACTAATGCCCTGTATGGTCTAGTGCTTATTTTTCATTATTGGAAATGTATCAAAATCCAGAAGAATATACACATGCATAACTCTCCGAACCCTAGTCATAATAATGATGATAATAATAAAAGGAGTGTCTGGGCCAGCTAGTCTCTGCTACAGTATGTTTTACACTTGAGTTCTGATTGTAATGACAACTTCCAATGCAGTATACAGAGTACAGTACACACAACAAAGGTTTCCTCAATGATAGTTGACCAGATACAGAAATATAAATGTCAGTTAATTCATTACTTGTTGTGTATTATTATTTATGTTGTAAAGTGAAGGATGATTTTTTGCCTTACAATTTAATAGCCATGGAGATGAATGGAAACACTCATAGTAATGGACAAAACACATAGATATAAAATTGCTCTGGAATGAATTGAGAGTGTAGTAAGTACATCATCATCACTATGATATAAGTGGAGAATATATTATTGATAAAATGGATGCCTAGAAATGCCATTACAATTTATTAAGTTACTCGAGTGGTTAAAAAAACATGCTTGGAGAAGTTGTTTGTGATGTACATCACTGCTGAAAAAAAAATATATATAAAGAGAAATATAGATAGGCACCTCACTGCTCAAAAAAAAAATGATAAATAAAATAAAGAAATAAAATAGATATATATTGGCAGCTTAGTTTGTTCATGTTGTTCTCAATATAGAAAGAGAGTGTGTGTGTACCATTTGTGTAAGTATTCTTTAGTCAATAGTGTTGGCAGCAGCAGCGATAGTATTTTGGCTAATCTTAAATCTCTTTAATATTGATCTTACAATAATTGGCAATAAAAATACCCTTATATATAATTTATTTATATGTTTTTCATCATAAACAGTCACTGTATACGTGGAACTGGATATGACTTTGTAGCATGACATTAATATATAGCAGATGCTCTCATACTTTTTCTTGAAGGAACCTTTGTAAGTCTTTTGCTCAGGCAATAGATATTTATATTTAATAGTAGTCATAGCTAGTGGGTATTAGGGGTTTAATTTTTGGTTGGTATTTCCCAGCAGTTGGTTTGCCCACTTTATTATCTAAGTAGTAGTAACATTAACTGAAAACAGTGGACGATTTTCCATAGTTTCTCATTTGATTTTTATGTTCATTTTGCGATTTTACTCGAGTCATCTCGGTTTGAACGGAATATTGGCTACTGATTCCTCCAAACTGTTCCAAAAACATGAATACTGTACTTCAATAATGAGTTTGGAGTCTGATATCATAGCATGTACGAATCAATAGGCCACCCACCCTCTTATTACCATCAAGTGAGTACAATATTCCCTTCAATAAATAAATTGTCTGTTGGCATTCAAACTGACCTGTGAAATATTGACTAAATACAGAGCCATATTTTATTTTTTTAATTGCATGAGGTAATTTTAAGCTTCTCAAAAGAGTGACGGAAGTATGTCATTTGTGATAAGATTATTTTCTTTGTCTAGTTTGCTTTTCTAACAATTGTATTTTATTGAAGCAATTGTGATAGTTTTGTCTGTAGGAATTATTTAAGCACATGAACACTTTTGGTACATTAGAGCGCCTTGATTCCTCTAAAGTAGTACCGGTAAACAGGACCAAATTGACAACAATGATAGTGGCCCGTTGCTGAGAATAGTTTGGAGGAATTAGTTACTCCATATATAATGTACCAACATTTTACATACCCTAAGAGCTATAATGATACATGTAAATCAGTATCTGTGCATATCAATTTCATTGTCTGCCACTGTGTTTTAATTTGTTTGATGAAGGCTAATTGACAAAGATGTGTATGTATAGTATAGTTCAGAACTGTTGTGTGTTACTTCTGTAAAATTTAACCCTGGAATGAAAAATTAAGAAACTTAACAACAGGCAACATTTGGTTATTCCAAGAGTTAATCTGGAAATGTCTTCAGTTGTATAACTAGATATACAAAATTTTGTTTAACAATATTAAAGGTCAATTTAATCACTTCTCTGCTATTGCTTCATATATTTGTATTTCACTACTCTTACTTTAGGTCTACAAGGTTCATTGAGGGAACTGCTATAGTGAATTTGATGTTACTCAAATCCAAGTCGAAGGGACAGACCACTTCTGTATAGGTGTTGGTGTTTGTAACTTCTAATCTGCCAAAATTTAATATCTCTTATGGACTGTCATAACTGTCCTCGAGTGGTAACATTTGTTGTCTTCCCCTTCCACTAACCAGCCAATTGAAATGACCTGTAGTGTTATGGATGTAACTTTTAGATGATATGGCCACCAGCACTTATATCTGGTGCAGTTAGTAACATGTACAAGTAAAGTGACAGGCTTGGTTATGACAAAGAACAGTATGATTATCATTTGTTTGCCCAATACATTACTGCCCAATACTCCTGGATTCACTCAACATAAGAGAAGATTGTGTACACTGGTGAGGAAATCCAAATATTGGATGAGTTGGTGATCTTAGAAATTGCTCAGTTTCTTCTCTGTGTAGAAGTTTAAAATTACCTCTGTACTAGTTTATTGGATATTTGTATAGGATTTTATGGTATGGAAAAAAAAGTATATATTTATCATAGATTTATTAAATATAGCAAACATCCATCCCGGTCTTTGCCATCCCGATTAAGAACATTTCTGGTGTATAATCTGTTTGGTAATAGGAGGATTGTTGAAATTCTTGGCTATGCCTCGTGGTGATTATATCGAAGAAAAATCATGTACCACAAGGGAGATGGAGATGAAATGGTGGGAGAGCAAACACAGGAAAGAAGGGACAACTGAAAAGAAAAAAATGGAATGGCTTGGATCTGATGCAGCGCCAGAATTCATAAAGGATTTCCCATATCATTGCAGGCAATTCCCCCCTACATGGAGTGAACAGGAACTGGGCAAGTTATAATGTACGGTGTGTGAAGATGTAACACAACTGTGAAGAATTTTCTGATACTGTACAGTAAATTTAAGTCTATGTAGAGGGCAGTACTTATGTCCTTCTCCCTCATCCTACCATACCTACAGGGTTTTCCAGGCATGTGACGATCTTTCATCTTCAATCTAAGACTAGTACTCATGGACCACAAAAAAAATTAACCCACGGGCTGCCTGTGCATCTTCTGTACAGTACATTTCGACCAGCCTATACTCTTCCCAAACCTGGAAGGTCTCTCGGGCGAGGGCAGCTAATTGGCGCGCTGTTGCCACATTTATACCAAATCAAAGCTTTTCAGGTATGATGATCACTGACCGACCTGACCCAAACATGTGACCTTCACCCCGCACCCGCCTCCATGACAAAACAATGGCAACGTCTCATATGTGGTGCGGAAATAAACGCCACATGATTTATATAAACATATTTTTTTCTAGTAGAATTAACGAATTCTGTACAGCACATAATTATGTTAACATATGTAATATATAATGTGTATCTGATGCAAAACAAAAATCTGAATAGTGTTAAATGTAATCATTTGTTGTTTATGGTTTTGATGTTTGGCATATCAGCATTAATCACCAGCCACGCCGCAGAGCTCTTCCAGGTTTGGGAAAAGTATAGTCCATGACATCCAGACCCAAGGTTTGTCCGAACTGTGAACTTTGTTTCTTTGGTAAAAAATAAAACCTTTCTTTATCAATATTTAATTATAGAACACAATGTCAAAACTTACACAACACAGGTGGTATAACAGAACTATAAGTCACAACAGGGATGAAACATCAACCACAGTAAAGGTATCGTGTGATCAACATTCCTGCTCTGAAGAAAGCTATAAGAAATTTTAGATATGAGTATAACATTAAGGGTGATTTGCTGCTTAACACTTTTATATTGGACAAGCACTGTGTCTGGTATCAATCAAAATGTTCAGTAAGCAAGGTACATATTTTCTAAACCCTTACCATTGTATTGATCTGCTTGACATAAAAAAAAGAAACAGCACTAGGGGCTTGTGATGTCCATAATTTCTAGAGGCTAAGGATTCCTTTTAACTACAGTATGCATTAAGGGGATACACTTTTGATGGTAAGCTAGAGGGCTACCAAATCCTCCAAACTTTGCCAAGAAATGGATCCCTATTTAGTAATCTTGAGGATGTCTGTTTCCTGGCACAGTTTAGAGGAATATTTAGCCATCCAATTCACCAACAAGAGATTCTCCCCTTAAAACCATCCTTTTTGTATAGCTGCTGTTTTTCTGCCTTTTCAATTTACGGCAGTTTTCTGAATGACCAACTTTAAATGGGGAACTCTTGATGTACTGGAGGGCTACTGATTCCTCCAAACTATGCCAGGAAACAGGCGACCTCAACGGTACTAATGGGGATCTGTCCGGTGCATTGTTTGAAGGAAAAAGTAGCGCTCCAAATTACCTTAGAGAGAGTACAGTATTGCCTTTTAAGATTACCATAATTGCCATGTCATCATAACATTTTAAAGATGGTTGTATACAGTCACATAAAAAAAAAATTTATAACACTGAGGTCTCACACACGGTGAACCAAACCATTCATTGCAAGGATAAGGTCATGGCACAACTTTCAGTAATGTTTGTTAGCAACTTAACCTACGTACTGGTGACCATTAAGGGAGGCAATCTGTCATGGGCATATTGGAGCCTACATAGCCCTCCAAACTCTGCTCTAAAACACATACCTTAGTTTCATACAGAGGGATTCTGTTTCTTGGCACAGTTTGGAGGGATTGGTAGCCTTTCAATTCTCACAATAGATTCCCCTCCTCCTTAAACAAGAGCGAGAATAAAACTTCTATGTTTGACTGTACGGTATTGATACAAGTGTCTCGCCCTCAGTTATGGTGATTGTGAATGAAGGAAAGAAAGAAAATTTGGCTCCAGCTTACTGGCACCAGGCCATCATAAGGCGGGAAATATGTAACACAAAGAGCCGTAAGCAAGAACATTGATGGTGCTGACGATGGCATGGTACCGGTATGATGGTTCCACAGACACACTACAGTGCCATCGTACCGGTTCCACGCCATCGTCAACGCTATGGATATTCTTCCATACTACTTGCATACATTTACTCCATGGTCCAATTTAACCAATTCCCTCAATCTTGTGTGATGCATACAGTACAGTACTGGCATTACCGACATTGTAGACTGATCATAAACAACATAAATGAGATGTACACAAGGATTTTAGATTAGTAATGAAGTGAAGTTTAATAACATATAAACTTATGTGAAGCATAATGCAGCACCATATATTCTATGATAAACATACATCCTCTAGTATTTTATGTAGCAAAGTGTCATATGCAAAATTACAAGGAAAATCACAATCCGTCTCTTACATGGAATTATTCAACAGAACATATGAAATTTGTTTTCCTGAATATACCGTAACTAACACACTATTCATAATACAAAGGAACCTTATTAGTCTCATTTTATTACAGCAAGACTAAATCAATGTAGTAATCTGCTGGAAAATAAATAGTCAGTTATTCTTACTTCTGCACTGCATGAAATTCATATAATTTGAGTGTAAAAAAATTGCAGGGTACTGCACTGCAATACATTGAACTGAGTGCAAATCATACAGTGAAAGCAAAATTAATTCAAGTCCACCTGGCAATTATATCAGATGGTCTTCCCTGGTTACTGTACATGTAGTTCTAGTTGTCAGTACTTAGTGCAAGAAGGCATTATGTAACTGATATTGAAACTTGTGGATTTCTTGGGTCCTAAGGTGTCTTTGATGTAGCAGGCAAATTTGAAGTGACTAACGGGGGAAAAAGGAGATTGAGTCAGGTCTGGAAGACCCTGTAACACAAGGGAGAAATAAGAGACCAAGAAGAGGAACAACAAGCATCAAAGAGAGCAATGGAGGTTGAAGCATCAACAGGGAGTGGATTGGGAGACTCAAAGTAAGTACTGTAATTCATCCAAACTGGACCAACCAACTAATGACCTATAGGACATACTAAGGATATAGAAGGATCAGTAACCTCCATTACTTTCCAACAGCAATATGAGGGTCTTAATTGATCAAACAACAACAGTTACATAAACCCTTAGTTCATGAAGTTCTGTTTGGTACAAATGTGATAATGAGAGCCAGGGTAGACCATGTGAGATGTTTACTGGCTGTACACTGGATATCTTTCAGAATTATGTCGGGAAAAAAAAATCATGTGATCAGACAATTGAATGCCAGGTCTTCAACAATCCAAGAAGTTGGCAGCCATGAGCAATTCCAAGGCAATTTCTGGGGCAATAGGAAATTCTGGGATCTCGGTAGAACTGTTGGTGTAGCGGACTTTGTAGGTGAAGTACATACACACTTTCTGCAACACGTGGGACCTGCAGGAATAGAAAAGCATTTCAAGTTCAAGTTGTGGGTCCCGCAGAGGGCCGCTCATGGGCAGCATAATGTGCTGGGAATTTAAGGATCCAGGGGAGGGTTAGGATAAGGGTGGATTGGGTCAGGGACTGTGGGTTGAGGATTAGGATTGGGAAGGTAATGATTGGTGATCCTATTTCTAAACGTGTCAAGAGTGGGGCTATCAACTACGTTAGAAAATGTACCATATCATCAACAATATTGATTAAGATTGGTGACCACAGTAGAAACTGGTACGAAGAATTGTACAACAATTGTTGTACATTCCAGCTGCGTAAATTTTTAGTGTAACTTGTCTTGGACTTCATTACATTTATTAAACAAGCCAAGAAATTAAATGAGGAAGGGAATACATTCTTGCAAAACGGTGAATTGATGCTACATGTAAAGATATTTTCTACATCAGTGTACAAATTACTTTTTCCTCTTATTGGTCAGTACAGTACTGGAAAAAATTGAGTTTTATAAGTGTACAAGTGTACATTTATATAGTACAGTACTTACGGTATCTCCCTAAAGTTGACTTCATTAGTTTCATTTTCTGAGAATTGTCCAGGTCCTGAGAGCATTGCCTTGATGGTTCCTGAGGTGAGTGCATGATCTCTCTTCACAATGAACTCATGACCGTCGGATGAGATAAGTTTGACATACATGGCATCAGGGCCTTCACACCCGCCATACACACGCTCCTCATCTTTGTTGTCGTCACCCATAATGATTATATTTATTCTGAGGAATATACAATCATATTAAACACAATCATTAAACCTTAATGAACAGAGCAGCAAGATTAATTAAAGGTCTTCCATCTCGTGAGAGGATAACTCCAGCACTCATTGACTTACATTGGTTACCAATAAAGGCGAGGATTGTTTACAAGATATGTCTTCTAACATTCCGAGCATTAAAATTTGGAAAACTGGAGTACTTGATGAATCTTTTAAGAGGCTTTCAAGTAAATTCCTCAATGGAACTCAGGCATAGTGATGAACAATACAGGTTAAATGAGCCACGGAGTAATCTGACTATGAGTTTCAGAGCGTTTGAAAGGTGTGCACCAAGGCTCTTTAATGGATTGCCATTAAATGTCCGGAGTAGTGAAAATTGCATGATTTTTAAGAAAAGACTGAAAACACATCTGTTCGCTGAGTGTTACGACACGGATGATATGAGTATTACAAGTAATTATAGTGTTTAATAATATTGAGAGAGGCCCTGCGGAGCACCATCTGCTGGTGGAGCGGGGCATAGAATATCCAACAAGTAAGTAACAAGTATACATAATGTACTAAATATAATTAATGTCACATCATTGCCTTCACGATATAAAAATTATCATAATACAATAGACCCCTATTAAAGTATTTGGTATCCACCTTTTCAATTTACACACAGTCCCATATTAAAGACAACCAAATGTTTTCCTAGGCTTACAGTATTATTATTTATTACCATATAAACTAGTTTACTGACATTTATACACTCGAGTTGTATTAAATAAGATAATTTATTTATGCTATTATTATTTCCAAGTATACTTTATATCACATATTATCCTGACTAACAGCTATGACTACAGCAGATGAGAAATAAAACTACTGTAGTATATTTATTTTTTTTTAAACGAGGCAATACAGACCTGCAATACCTCGCTACTACCATTACCAAGCACATTTTAAAATACATCTTAGAGCCTTTAGATATATTTATTACCAATACACACCAACACACTGCCAGATGCACCTAAAAATGATCACTTAGTGTGGTAAATAGTGTTAATAATGAGTGAGACAAGAGTAATAATACATTGTCTTACCTCCACTCCACCCGGACCGATGTAAACAAATGAAGTCTTCCTCACCTTGGTACCTCGCACTTGTCCCAAACCTTCCATTGCGACTTCAACCTTTACTTAATATTTAAATATGAAATATATCGTGATTTTTTTATGGGTACTCGTGTGTTTTTGAAGATTTGCATTTCGTGACTTTATCATATTGCTATCTAAGGTTTCTATGGGCATAAATACAGCTATTCATTATGACAACTGGCCAAAGTCTGGAGAAGTATCGGACACAAGGCTGTTTGAGAAATCCGATTTATAATAATACGAGGTAAATGTTCAGGATCATTAAAGAAAACAAAGTGTAAATATATTTTTACTTAAATTAAATTGATAGAGAAAATAATCTAGTGTGATCTTTTTTTCCATTGCCAGAGGTGTATTGATATGGAGGGGATAACTGTAAGGTTTGTAATTTTTGGTTGATCCTCCACCTGTCAGGGCGGCGCTGGCGTAGCTAAGGCCAGAGATAGACACCGATATTATTAAGGGCTATTGCACTGTTACTGTTAATTTTTCGGATACAATGGTCCGTTGTGCAGCCTATGAGTATAAAAATGGGGGACTGAAACGCTAAAATAAGGGATGGGATAACTTGTCACAGTTAAACAAAACATCATCACAAAAATCTTTGAAAAGATCATGAGAGACCAGCTTGTTGAATTCTTTGACAAAAAAGGACTGTTCAACTGTGGCCAGCATGGGCTCCGCAAAGGGCGCTCTTGCCTGTCACAACTGCTGGCACACCAGCAAGAATATATAATGGATAGCCTGGAAGAGGGAAGCAATGTGGACACCTGCATATATCTGGACTTTGCCAAAGCTTTCGATAAGGTTGATCATGGTATAGTGATGCACAAGCTGTCATCCATGGGTATTAAAGGTAAGCTTGGGAAGTGGATCCACAGCTTTCTCCATGGGCGATTCCAGCGGGTTGCAGTGAACGGAACCCGGTACGTAAAGTCATGCAGTGCATGCACCTGTACGTACTGTAGCTGCGTTCCACAAGGTTTGGTCCTAGGACCCTTCCTGTTCCTTGCTCTTATCAGCGATATTGATACTAATGTTGAGCACTCCATCACATCATCATTCGCTGATGATACGAGAGTAACGAGGAAGGTGAAAACTCATGAGGATACAGAGTTACTGCAAGAGGACTTGAACACAATATACAGGTGGGCAGCAGAAAACAACATGCTCTTCAATGAAAGCAAGTTTGAGGCCCTAAGATATGGCAGCAACAACAATATCAAAGAGCACACCAACTACAACACCACCCAAGGTCCCATCGACTTTAAGAGCGACCTATGCGACCTGTGGGCATAACAATCAGCAGCGACGGCAGATTTAACCTCCATATTCATAACATCACGGAATCTGCAAGAAGGCTATCTGGCTGGATCCTGCGGACCTTTAGCACCAGGGAATCGGAAAGTCTACTAACCCTATGGAAAAGCCAGCCTGCACCAGCAAAATATCGTCTCTCAGTGACATGAACTATTGGGAACGGCTGAAACACCTAAAGCTCTTCTCCCTCCAACGAAGAAGAGAAAGGTACCAGACACTCTACACCTGGAGAACCTTGGAAGGTCTTGTACCAAACATTGGCATACGACTAGGCCCCAACCAGACACGAAGAAGGACCTGTTATATTGAAGGCCCAAAAACAAACTTCCTGAGAATGAAGACACTTAGGGCCAATACCTTCAGCAGGACAGGGCCTAAACTCTTCAACAGTCTTCTCCTGTAGGCCTACTTGAGAAACATGTCAGCCTGCAGTGTGGATGTCTTCAAGAGACATCTTGACAACTTCCTGCTGAAGATACCAGACACAAACCCTCTGCCCTCGTACCAGGCTATCAAACCTAAACTTATTTTCCATAAGAGGTAGGCTCCTTAGATCCGAATTAATATTATGTTATAAAATTTTCCATGATTTATCACCCATCAAACCCTTGGATTTATTTACTATGTCACCACAGCTTGGGACAAGAGGCCACATAACTTTAAAATTTTTGTTCCTAGAGCAGAAACAGAAGCACGAAGACGATTCTTCTCACATAGAGTCATTCAGCACTGGAACTCCCTCCCCCATGATGTAGTAAATGCCCCAACAATCTCAAAATTTAAATCAAAATTAGCTCATACCCTCCATGATAATCTATTCCTGCCATAAACTGCCTTACATGATATCATAGTGTCCTAAGCATATTTACCATTGTTATATTACCCAACTATCTCATGTTCGACACACTCAACCAGTCAGCTGTCCTGTAATACTTATTTAATTATGTCATGTTAATCAAACGTCAATCTTGACTGGCGTGTCATTTAATCCAACTTGATCCTTGGATCGCTTGTGATCAGTGGCCCTACCAGGTGAGTTACCAGACGTGGCCCCACTGCAATAAGCTGGAGCACTGCATCCCATTATACTTGAGGCAGAATATATAATAGGGGATACAGCGGCACTTCGTGTAGCTTTAGCCCGAAATCCTCACAAGGTATCACCAGAGACCCTATTATAAGATATAGGGTCTCTAGGTATCACAAGGTAAGGTATCCTTAATGCTGCATTTTGTGTGCTCAATGTCATAATTTTTGCTTTTCATAACTGTAAAAACATGAACAGTAGATTACAGTATACTATCTCTATCTGATACCACATCAATATATGTAAAGTTGCTGTCGTCAGTGTCTATAAAATTTGTTTGTGTAGACTCGGCAGCCTCTGGGGATCAAAGGTCTATGGAACATACAGGCAGCCACTCCATATCATACAGACATACAGCTCTGTGTGCTCAGTGGCTCAGTGCATTGGCAGCATTGCATTGCATTCAGTACTCAGTGGGATATGTGAAAGTTATTTAATTAATATTAAACTCTGTAAATATAATGAAATAAGCATGAATTGTTATATATTAAACTAACAATATTGTTATACTCTACAACTAATTTAATTCCAATAATGTATAATTTTAAAAAGAACCAACCGTCATTTGAACACAACACCCGCCAAGGTGATTATGGCGGGACTGGCGGCCAAAATATAAAATACTACAGTGGCTGCTACAGTGCTACTACAAAGGGAACCATGTGAGTGTTTTGTAAAGCATTTCTATGTATATTTTCTACTTAATATATATATCTATATACTGTCAGGTGTATTAGAGTACCTTATTATTATATAGGTTAGTATTAGCCAGTGAGTTATATGTACTAAATAAGGAGTAAGTAAAGGAGAGGGTTGCATCATTTTAGTTACTCGTATCTATTTTATAAGTTAAGTTTAAGTATAAGTATTTGAGGTTGGGGTGATCTGGATTAAGGGGGTGCGGGAATAAGGGGACAGGCTTGGGGGTGGGGTTAGGGGGGTGCGGGAGTAGGGGACAGGCTTGGGGTGGGTAGAAAGCTCTGTCCCCTATTCCCGCACCCCCTTAATCCTGATCACCCCAACCTGTCCCCCTACTCCCGCACCACCCAAAAACTCCTTAAGCCTGTCCCTCCATTCCCGCACCCCCCAAAACCCCCCCAAGCCTGTCCCCCCATTCCCGCACCCAAAACCCCCCCAAGCCTGTCCCCCTATTCCCGCACCCCCCAAGCCTGTCCCCCTACTCCCGCACCACCCAAAAACCCCTTAAGCCTGTCCCACCATTCCCGCACCCCCCAAAACCCCCTTAAGCCTGTCCCCCTACTCCTACACCCCCCCAAGCCTGTCCCCCTATTCCCGCACCCCCCACTTTATTGTAACTTATGATATTGTGTGTTTATCTGACTTATATATTGCTGCTGAACTCATTTACAAGTTGCAGAATAGTTTTGTAATCTCGTACATCAACCATCATGGCTTCAGTTTATTAAATCAGTATATTGTATACATAAAACCAATGAAGTTGTTATGGTAAATATTGAAAGAATTGCCGTTATTGCGTACGGTTTTTCTACCTTCATTACCCACTTATTTATACCATTCTAAGACTATTTTCTTTTATGGCATTTCCTCCTCAATTGCCCCATTTTTAAGATAGGGCATATTCAAATGGGGCATTTTGAAATTAGCCTGACCTTACCTAACCTAACCTAGACCACATCAGACTACCGGGACCTAACCTGGACAGACTACCGGGACCTAACCTGGGCAAACTGCCGGGAAATAACCGTGGTAAAGTACAGGAAATGACCGGGGCAAAATACTGGGACCTAGCTGGATCTGGCAACACTGCTACAGATCAGCAATTCTTTCAATAAATACCGTTATTATAGTGTGGGTTTGCCTGACCAACTAACTAATATTTTGTTAAACTCTTTAATTAGTTTGCAGAAAAATTTTGTAGTCTCGGATATCAACCATCATGGTTTCAGTATATATAAATTAGTACATACTGTATATACCTATTAATTAGTAACTTATTACCTGTATATTATGGGTTTTCCGCCGAACATATACTTTATTGCAACTTATTGTATTGTGTGTTTACGTGACTAATATTTTGTTGAACTCGTGTATCAGTTTTCAGAACAGCTGTGAAAAATCTTGTACGTCGACCATCATGGCTCCAGTGGTTCCCGACTGCGGAATCTTTGCCACTCCGAGACGAGAACCTTCACTCAAGGTGTTACAGGGTATTATTGGTGTTGACTTGTCCACCACTACCGCCAAGTCCATACCACCACCACCATCACCGTTGGTCACGTCACCGAGTCTGGCGCCGCGATTGTTGTCGTCGTCGCCGCCCACACACTCGGAAATATCTGGCGTCAATCTCAACTCAGGTCATTCATTGGGAGTTTTGTTTATTATTTAGTTTATAATATATATTGCAATTGTTTATTTTTTTATTTTGAAATTTTATGCTGTACTGTATTTATTTATTTTTTTCATTTATTGTTTAATTATTTATTTCTTGTTTTCTTTGGGAGTAATGCAACAGCCATGCATTTTGTGTGCTGTATAACCAGTGTATTTTTTTGTAGATGTTTATTCTATTATTATTATTATTATTATTATCATCATCATCTTTCAGAGTTTAGTGTATTTCCTTGTGAATGTTTGCTCTGTTATTATTATTATTATTATTATTATCTTTCAGGGTTCAGTGTTGGGTTCTACAAATCTCCCAAGAATCTATTCAGTTCAGTCACCAAAGTAGAGATACAACCGAGGAGTATGAAGGGCATCAGGAGACCGAGAGAAGGTCTAAACAAAGGTGTTGGTCATAGCATCAAGAGACCCAAACTCAAGGCTAAAGCAAAACTCAAGGTAATTCTATGGAAACAAATGTCCTTTTATTATTATTATTATTTATTTATATATTTATTTATTTTCCTTGCAGGTTTGGTACCCGTAATGAAATCCAAAATGTAATGCACCAAAATTTTTCATAAAAAGTTATTTATGGATACTGGAATGTACACGCAACATTTATCTAAGATTGTAATAATTTTTTAAGGGAACCCAGAGCATTTTCACCACAATTAAAAAAAGAAAATAATGTAAACTTGAGTAACATCATGGTTGTGGAACAGTGATGGTCGATTGTGTCTTGTTAACATTCTGATGTACCTGTACTGTACCTAAGGGGAGATTATCATGTTTGTGAATGGAGAGGTCTGTGATTCCTCCAAACTATGCCATGAAACAGATCCCCTATTTGTAATATTAAGGTTCAGGTTGTCTGTTTCCAGGCATAGTTAAGGAGGAATCAGTAGCCCTCCAATTAACCTACAAGAAAATCTCCCCTTAAGTCTTTTAGGGTCAAACTCCATTACTTTCTCCATCCATGCATTACTTGTAAGTGGATATTAATTGGTACCTAACTAATATAACCTTTGGACTCCCTCCAGAAAGAACAAAATGTCAAAGCCATCACTAAGCGGTTGAAGGAAGGGAATTACATACCTTACCTGCCGTCCACGCGAAGTCCAGTCAAGAAATCTGGTTCCAAAGTTGAGGTGAGTTAAAATAAAATACCGGTATGTATTTATGTGTAAAGTGGTGGTGGCCTGGGGTGGAGTGAGGTAATGGGTGACAAGGTGAGAGAGAGAGAGAGCGGCTGAGGCATACATAATGTTTGTTGCCATTGCATTAGAGAGTAGATATGTAATAATGAATTGATGTGGTTTATTCACCTTTTCATGTGCATTAGCTATGAGAAAATAAATAAATATGGTAATGGAAGCTGATGATGATAATAATGTTGGTGTATGTTAGCTAATCTTGACTTGGCCTTTCAGAAGAAGCGACGGACTCTTTCCTCTCCTGGGATGTCCCTCTTAGATGAAGAAGGAGAGGTAATTGTTGTATTCTTGATGGTCATATGCTGAAGGTGTTATGGGTTGGATAGTGATGGTTCCATGTATTACTGGTCTCTGGAATAATTTTACCAGTTGTCCCCCCAATGTACTCTTCCTTGTCATTTCCACTTCATTGATGCTTCCCTATGGTCCTAGTTGAAGTCCCCAAGTGTGATTACTGTACTGTATTTTTTACCAGTTAATTTTTTTTGTGGGATCATGTCTTTTGCTCCGTTAAGAGTTTTATTCCATATTGACTGTCCATTTAATTACTATATTTGGTTTTATTTGTGGAGGCTCTTTCTCTGTTAATTTTTTCCTCCCTTTTAGTTCATGCACGTTGATTTTTATCACCTGGGTGAATATGTGATATGTTACCTGCACTCGGTTTCAAAGTGAATGATATACCAAACCCAAATTTATGTAAGTAGCATATCATCAGTGTAATGTTGCTATCTATCTATCTATCTAGAGCTCTGATGCCTCATTCCCTCCGGGAACTCCCTCCAAGCAGGTGGCCACGGTAGAAGTGTCTCCAATTTTCCCTGTTCCAACATTCCCTCCTTACTTGGTCAAGCCCTACTCTGCCCCTCACATTTCTCTCCTTTACATACTCTTCCACTCTGTTCTGCCATCTAACCGGAGTTCTGCCTCTCACACCAGGTGCCACAACTTCACTTCCATACACCTTCTTTACAAACTCCTCACCTTACATTCTCTCTACATGTCCAAACCACCTCAATGTATTACACCTCACTCTCTCAACCACTCCACACTCAATACTAATTGCCTTCTCACTCATACCACATCTCATACACACTCCTTACTCTCTCCATCCCACCCATTAAGTCCACATGCTCCTCTCAAGTAACTCATTTCCACTGCACCTATTCTAGACTGATGAGCCCTACTCCATGTCTCTGATGCATATGTCAATGTTGGCAGGATTATACTATTTCGTAGTCCCCTTTTCACTTCCATACTCACACTTCTACCCTTCATAATCCTCCCCAGTGATCCTATGACCTGTCTACCCCTCATTGCTCTCTCCCTAATTTCTCCTTCCATACTTCCATGTTTACACAGAACTGTACCCAGGTACTTAGGTACTTAATGTTGCTTATTGTATATATTTCTTCATTCAGGAAATCAACGACTTCATCCCTAAGGCTAGTAACGGCAAGTTCTTCACCAGCAAATCTCGAGCTGCAGCAACTGTCCAGATTGGCAAGAACATCAGGTGAGTTGTGAAGTAAAAATCAAACACATAAGTTGCCTTTGTAGTGTTTTCCTTCTTATTTATGTACAAGGAATGAAGAGCGAAAGAATCAATAGCAAATCATTGTTTTGTCTGTACAATTTGCCAAGCTGATTTATTTTGGTCTTCAGCTTTTATTTAATCAAGAATTTTATTTTAGTGTTTCCTCGTAAATGTATTCTTCAATTATTTGGAATTCTTTTTATACAGACTAAGTGCCAAGTATGGTGATGTGACTCTAAAACAACGGGAAAGAGGTTTTACAAAGAAGAACATCGGGCGTCGAGTGGAAAACGAACTACAACAATACTTGGAACAGTCAAGTACATCACCAAGGTTGGCATTAATTTTACCAGTATTTATTTTAGTATCCTACCAAATGTCTGATCTAACGTATTCCCTTTCATATTTGTTTAGTTTTAGGGTCTTGCACCAGTACAGTATGTTGGTCTGTAATTGTATATGGTGTCAAAATCTTGCACTAGTATATGTTGGTATGTCATTGTATATTATGTCAATCTTTTTAGTGGAAGTTCCACCAGTATGTTTGTTTTATTTTAAGATTGTCATGTAAGTAAGGAGGAAAGGATTGCTGCAGTTCATTCTTTTTATATACCAGTTATTTAAAATCTCATTGGTGTTACAATTGACTAAAAACTAGGTTTTAAAATGCTTTTATATGAAGGTGAGTGTGTTGTAGAATAGGAATCTCAACCTCCACTAATGTGCTACAAGCAAATCCTAATATATACAGTATACTGTATTTATATTGAAGAGACAATGATTATGCAGTTAATGTTGCTGAATACTTTTTCTGGTGGTTATAACTAATTAACAAAGTGTTACATTGTTTGTTTGTAGTGTTAATGTGACCCACGCCACTTCCCTACCATCCATGTTAGTCAACCCTCGGCCCGTCCCGACCCGAGTTCCAGGCACTCCCTCCCCCAAGAAGAAACCGTTGGTCAAGAGTCAGCCTCGCACCACTTCACCACGGAGAGTTGTGAAAACTGATTATGCAGCTAAAACCAAAGCAACTATTGTCAGTGGTAATAACAATGAGGAAGGTGAACTGCTGGATTTGGAAAAGATTTTGAATGATTGGGATAATGACTCTGAGGTAAGCATTGTTCATTATAATTTTCACATATGACACCAAATTGTTTAACGGTCTTGTGGTGTACTATAACTTGAAGTCAGGAGTGGTGTATTATATTATTATGTCAATGTTTTGATTTTGTGTAAACTATCAATGTATAGTTCTATCTATCTATCTATAGCTCCGACGCCTCGTTCCCTCCGGGAACTTCCCCCAAGGGGGTGGCCACAGCAGAAGTGTCTCCAGTTCTCCCTGTTCCAACACTCCCTCCTTACTTGTTCAAGCCCTCCTCTACCCCTCACGTTTCTCTCCTTTACATACTCTTCCACTCTGTTCTGCCATCTGACCGGAGGTCTGCCTCTCACACCAGGTCCCACAACTTCACTTCCATACACCTTCTTTACAAATTCCTCGCCTTGCATTCTCTCCACATGTCCAAACCATCTCAATGTATCACGTTTCACTCTCTCAACCACTCCACACTCAATGCCAATTGCCTTCTCACTCATACCACACCTCTCATATACACTCATTACTTTCTCCATCCCATCTAGTAAGTCCACATGCTCCTCTCAAGTAACTCATTTCCACAGCACCTATTCTAGACTGATGCGGCCTACTCCATGTCCATGTCTCCGACGCATATGTCAGTGTTGGCAGGATTATACTATTTCGTAGTCCCCTTTTCACTTCTACCCTTCATAATCCTCCCCAGTGATCCTATGACCTGTCTACCCTTCACTGCTCTCTCCCTAATTTCTCCTTCCATACTTCCATGTTTACACATAACTGTACCCAGGTACTTAAACTCCTTCACTTCCTCCATCCTCTCACCCCTCAGAGTTATCTCACACTTCGTCCCAGTTGGTACAGCCACTCTGTAAGGTGTAGCAAAGTCAATCACTTCAGTTTCTGCTCTTTCAAATACCATCACTTTACTTTTACCCACATTCACCTTCAGTTTCCTTCGTTTACACACAGACTGAAATTCGTCCACCACTCTTTGTAAATTCCTTTCATTCTCAGCCATCAGCACAGTGTCATCCGCAAACAAACTTGCCACCAGGGACCAGTTTGCTTCATTCAGCCTCAGCTTCACCCCCAGACCATTCACTTTGGCTTTCACCTCTCTCATACAACCATCCATATATATATTGAACAACCATGGTGACATAACACACCCCTGTCTCAGCCCTACACTAATATTAAAACTCACTTAGATCACCCTCTACCCGTACACATGCTTTTGCATCTGCATAAAAAGCCTCAATGCCTTTCAGCAAAGGCCCCCCAACACCATAAATTCTCAACACCTCTATCATAGCTTTCCTATCAACTCTATCGTATGCCTTCTCCAAGTCCATGAAGGCAGCATACAACTTCTTACCCTTCCCAATATATTTCTCCACTATTGATTTTAATCCGAATATTTGGTCCACACCTCCTCTACCCTTTCTGAACCCTCCCTGCTCCTCACTAACTTTATTCCCTGTTACTTCAACCAGTCTCTCAGTAAGAACCTTCCCATACACCTTCCCTGGTACACTAAGGAGGCTTATTCCCCTATAGCTACCACACTCATCCTTACTCCCCTTCCCCTTATACAGAGGTACAATTATGGCTCTCCTCCGATCCTCTGGCACCTCTCCCTGCCTCCAAGCCAATGTACAGTTGAGCAAGTAGAAAGTGCAAGTAAAATATGAGTGTATAAATTATTATGGCCACATCTGGTTACCACTCAATATTTCACTCAGTCACTTTACATTGGCTCTGGAGTCTTAGTAAATCATTGATAAAAATATCAGGGTTTACTTCAAAGAACTGAAAGATATTGCCATGTACACTCTTATTTTTCTTGCATTTTCTACTTGCTCAACTGTACATATAAGCAACATCCACTCCACCACTACCTCCCCCCCACACTTTAACATTTCAGCAGTTATCCCATCCACCCCCGGTGCCTTTCCCATCTTCAACTTTCCTATTGCTTTCCTAACCTCTTCCCTTCCTAATTCTCCCTGTACACCCTGTCGTCTACCACCTGCCTCCATCCCCATGCATGTCACCACCGCCTCCCCTCCCGTCCCCCCATTCATCAACTGATCAAAATGCCTCTTCCACACTTCTTTCACTTCCTCACTTCTACTCACAGTAACTCCATCCTCTCTCTTCATTCTCACACTACCAGACTTTCCTTCTCCTCTTTCTCTTTTAACCTCCTTCCAGAATAATTTCTTGTTCTCTTTAAACTTTTCACTCAGCTTCATACCAAACTCCTCATCCACTCTCCTTTTACTTTCACTCACCATCCTTTTCACTTGTCTCTTACACACATTATATTCTCTTTTCCATCTCTCTCTCACTTCTTCCGGCACATTCCTCTGTAATGTTCTCCTATATGCCTTCCTCTTCTCCTCTACGGCATCTTTCACTTCTTCTGTCCACCAAGCACTCCCTTTCTTGCCCCTCTTCTGTGTCTTATATCCTACTACCTCTGCTGCTGTCCTCAATACTATCATCTTAAACATTTCATATACCGCATTCACTCCCACTCCCTCCCCTATCCCCATCCTTACATCCCCCAGCACCTCACCCACCCTCCTCTTATATTCCTCCCTATACTCTTCTACATCTAATTTCCCACTAGCCACCTCCCTCTTATTCCTCACCCCTTCATCCCTCCTACCATACTCCCACTTAACCCTAACCTTCATCCTCACCAACACCGCAAAATGGTCGGAGCAATGGACCATTCCTCTCACCACTTTTGCGTCATACACATCCTTCCTCAACCTTTCATCCACTGCCACATAATCAATCAAACTCTTTTGCTCTCCTCTCTCATCCCTTCTCTTCCATGTCTACCTGTGGATCATCTTGTGCTGAAAGAAGGTGTTTGCCAAGAACAACCCCCTCTCAGCACAGACATCCACTAGATACTCACCATTCTCATTTGTTCCTTCTACACCCCATTTACCCACAATATTCCCCACTTCCTCACCTCCCACCTTTCCATTCATGTCTCCCATCATCACTACTCTTCTTCCATTATCAATTCCTCTCAGACATGTATTCAACTCCTCCCAAAACACTCTCATCTTCTCTCTCCCCGTCTTACTCTTATATCAATGTATAGTTAGGTTCACATCAAAGGAGAATATTACTCACTATATTGGAACATTTTTCTTTCCTAGTTATTACGTCCCTCTTCACCCAGAGCATGTGGTGGTAGGTACCCACCCGGTCATGGACATTTATTTGTGGCAGACTCCAAACACATACAGACACAACACACCCCTACAGACTCCTAACACATGTAAACACAACACACCCATTCCATTCTGTATCACATGCATCTCACCACATGGTCTGCACACACTTCATTCTATTCACAGTACTATTAGTTAAGTCTTCACACATACTGTACTTTATTAATTTGCATCATTACATTTCAGACAGGTGGCTCACCAGGAAAGTCCAAAACAAAGATAACCTCAAGAGACAATGACAACCCATCAACCCCAACACGAAGATCACCCAGGAAAGTTGGATTGTCAACCCCAACCAGGAGGTCACCAAGGAAAACTGGGGATGTAAAAACTCCCAGGAGACAATCACCAAGGAAATTAATAGTGAACAGTACAAACTCCCCGACCAGGTCTCCAAGGATATCTAAAGCCTTTGCTACCCCAACTAGAGGGACACCAAGGACAGTTAGGAGCTGCACAGAGTCACCTGCCAAGTCTCCAAGGATCTCCAAGGACTGTGTCACACCTTCCAGGAGAACACCTCGGAGACTTGACAACGGCACCGAGTCACCAGCCAGATCTCCAACAAGGAAGTTAAAGGAATGCAACACTCCAACAAGAACATCTCCAAGGAAGGCTCTTGGTTTGTCCTCTGGCAGAGTATCATCTACCAAGAAGCAATCTGCACCAGAAAAAAATACAGAGAAAATTGGGATTTCTGAGGTACAAACTAAAATAAAGTCTTCCCCAAAAGACACTTCAATCAATATTAAAATGTTTCCAATATTTGATCCCAAACAAAGACGGTCAGATCAGGTTGTACTTGGATCCACACGAAAAGATTCTGTAAGGTAAGATTTATGATTCTTTTATGACAATTTCATGTTGGTACTGATGCCGTTATTTGTGTAAACTGTTGACTTACCTTTAGAGAGGCTGGAGGGGAATGCATAAAAAATTATATTTGCAATCAATCTGGAAAGGGCATCGAGTTGGTACAGTGTTTAGAGATTCATCATTTATCCCTGTACATAGACCTTGAGGGAAGGAAAGTGCATAGCAGGTTTGTGGTGTGTTTGTATATGCTGTACAACCATGATTTCATTATTTGTTTCAGAACAAACACCAGAATGGTTGTGGCAGAGAATGACACACAGATGATGCTTGATGCCGGCCAGAAGAGGTTTGGTATCGAGCAATGTACTGTGTGTGGAGTGGTCTATGAAATTGCCAACCCATCAGATGAAGCCAATCACAAATATCATCATGACCGATATGTCAACACCCTCAAGTTTATGGTAAGCTTGTAGTACAATGAAAGATGATACTTATGTTTTGATAAATGATGAACACATCTGGTATACTGTATAACAAACCATTTGACCTTGATTTGTTGCTGTGGCTTGTATTTCATTGTGGTTCATTGTTTGTTAATGATTATCAGATAAAACGGTGACACATTTGTCTTGCACTTCATATTTGTAACTTAAATGCTATGTTTATTAGAATAGTTTGTATTTGCTTAACTGATTATAATATGGTAAATTGTACTTGTAAAGGTATCCAGAGGTCTGTAATTATTAGCATTTCATTCCCTGTCTTGTACACTCCAAACAATTTGATATGATTAACATTGATCTGGTTCTTACAAGTTTATTGTTTAGTGATCAGTAAGTGAGTACTGTACTGTACTTGGTTATAGACTGAAGGAAGAAACTACAGATTCCTAATACACAGAAACACTAGACATTTCTACTATAAATGATCACATACACCAAACCACTTCCTTACACTTGAGTATCTAATTCGCCCAAAGCCTGCATAGGATAAGATTTCCTAGCTGTATCCTCCCTTAGTGGAGAGTTTTAGCCCTGCAGTGGACAATAAGAGACTATAGGTACATACATGGGCATATCTGTCCTGATTGTTAATTAATCTGTCTTTGTATTAGCTAGTGTTTTATGCATCTTTGAATTAAAATTTTTAAGTAGCAGATTACTGTAATTTGATGAGATTGTTATTTTTCTTGTTTTCCTTGATAGGGTTGGAAGAAGGAGAGGCGTGTTCGAGATATAGACTACCAAGGAGCCAGAGTTGTGATGGTGTCAGGAGAAGACCCTGAGACTTGGTGGCGCAAGGTGGAGGAACTTCGAGAGATGATTGACACTGACCTTGGCTTTGTACAAGAGAGCCAGATCTTAGTCAAAGAAAACACCAAAGTATTTCTAAGGATACTCAACCAGAAAATTGTTGGGTGTCTCATTGCAGAGAACATTAGCAAAGCAAACAGAGTCATCCCACAAAATAAAAAAGGCAGCGGGAGTCTTGTGTGCTGTTCAGAAGAACCTACCACAGTGTGGGCCGGTGTAGGTCGCATCTGGGTACAGGAGTCAGAACGAGGGAAAGGTCATGCCTCCACTCTGGTTGACTGTATGAGAGAGAACATGGTACCAAACTTCATTCTCAGTTTGGACCAGATTGCATTTTCAGATCCAACTGAGAATGGAATGATCTTTGCTGAAAAATATACAAAAAGACCCGACTTTCTTGTATATCGACGTATTGTGTAGCCACAAGGGATATAGCTCACTGAAGGCTTCTTATACAGTACATGTATCTAGTAGCCGAATTATCTTAAAATTGTACCTGAACAGAATACATAATTTTGTTCCTGCAATTCTTGCATGAGATTGTGTGTCAATTATTTACACTTTAGCTCTATATACAAATGAAAGTTATTAATTCAACTCATATTTCAATAATTGTTGAACAAAACTACAAATTGTACTGAGTGCATGAAAAATATTTACTTTATACTGTATTGGTATGTTTCAATTGTATAATTAATGTATATATCTGAGCTCATTTATTGCATGCATAATGTTGAAAAATTTGCAACAGGATCATGAAATTGAATTGCAATGGATATTAATTGCAGATACAGTACTGAATATGTTTTGGTAGATTTTTGCATGATATTCTGAAATAGCTGATGATGATAATGATCATTCTGATATAGCTGTCCAGTATAATGGCACCACAATTTTAAATTATTTCTGTGAGAATTAATATCGTCTTAATATTATGAGCTATGATACACATTTTGTGTACATTCCAATTTGTTGCAGAGATGTACCTATGTAAAGATTTCCACTAGGTTATAAAATGTAATACTGTACAGTCATGGCACATAATCCTTGACCAGACTTCCCCCACACACACTGATCAAAGACTATGTGCCGCGACTGTACAAGGGGTGTTGCTTTTATTTATGATGATATAGCAGGCCTACAGTTAATGTTATGAAGAATTTATAAGGTTGTTTTTATGGACTCAATTCATTCAGTTGTGACTGACTGGTAATTCTGGTGAATTTCTCAAGGATTTTGGAGTGCAGAACTGCAATTTTATAAATTTTTTATATATTTCAAGGATTATATTGCCCTTAATTTGCCAGCTTGTTTGTTTTAGTTTGGAGAAAAATATAATTATATTTTAATGTGATTTCTTGCCCTCCACTTTATGTTTTGTTCTGAATAAAGGTATTTAATTTCTGGTGACTGTATGTAATAATAAGAATAATCCTGGTCTTTGTGCTAGTTATTGATTTATTATTATAGGATGATGAGCCAGTGTCATTAAAGGAAACAAACTATGAACAATGAAGTTTAGAAAACTGATCTTGAATAGAAACCCAAAAAGAGTTGAAAGAAATAGAAGGAATGGAGAGACAGTTGAAGAATTGTAGGGGAGAGGCCTGGAAGATAAGACAGAAGGTTAGAAGATGAACAGAAGACACAGGAAAATGGAACACAAGATGCCAGAAAATTTAGATTTCTTTGAAGTGAAATTACACGATAAAGATAAAAAGGAAGTGCCAGTGAATAGGCCTGTCACTTTCCACAGATATAATAAAAAATAATGAACAGATAATATCAAAGAATATATGAACAGAGAAGATCTGGAATACTTTATAGGCAACGAATTACAGATTGAAACACAAACACTAAGAGCAAAATAAATAAAAAGATAATTCGTTGAAGTAGCCGTTATAAAGACAAAATCCCAGACAAACAACGTCGTCGTCATCTTATTCAGTGTTGCCAAGTATGGAGAATTTTCCATAGACATGGGAAATTAGAGGTACTAATGGGGATATTATATTAAGATTGTTTAAGAGTAAATGGGGAAATTTCTACCAGACGAACTATAAAGAAAATGGTGGTAAATGTGCGACGATCTTCAAGAGTAAACAGGGAATTTCTCAGGTAAAAAGGGAAATTCTGCTGATGTTGAAGTTGGGGAAATTTCGTCAAGCAGACCTGGCAACACTGCGGGCCCTGATCTTCCTCCTCAAAACAAAACAAGACCAACGTGGTTAACAAGATCAAAATGTACCTGAAATATTATCTTGACCAGGAGGGGACTAGGGTTTATACACTCGAAGTAAGTTATTAATGACAATAATGGATTTACTTGTGATATTATTAATGTGTTAAATTAATATTATTATTCTTGTGAGTTTTAACGTTAATCGGTGTTATTCGGTCACGTGTGTTACCTTTTCTCTTATTAGGACTTATTTTGTCACATTTTGTCTACTTTCATTATGTTTTTCGGTAAATATTGAATGAATTACCGTTATTGGGTACGGTTTTTCTACCTTCACTACCCACTTATTTAGACCATTCTAAGACTATTTTCGGTAAATATTGAATGAATTACCGTTATTGCGTACGTTTTTTCTACCTTCATTACCCACTTATTTAGACCATTCTAAGACTATTTTCCTCAATGGCATTTCCTCCGCAAATGCCCCATTTCTAAGATAGGGCATATTCAAATGGGGCATTTTGAAATTAGCCTGACCTTACCTAACCTAACCTAGACCGCATCAGACTACCGGGACCTAACCTGGGCAAACTACCGGGAAATAACCGTGTTAAAGTACAGAAAATGACCGGGGCAAAGTACTGGGAACTAGCCGGATCTGGCAACACTGCTACAAAACGGTAATTCTTTCAATAAATACCATGTTTTTTGGTAAATATTGCGATTATCTGTGTCCTCGATTTTTACACTTTCTGAGAACCAAAATCGCCCGTTTCTTTTCCCTTTTTATTTTGTAGACTGTTTTCTTTTGTGGAAATACGTAAAAGGAATGAATATTATGCATGTATTTACTTTGAAACGGAGTATGTTTTCCTAGCGGGTTCCCGATTTCCTGCCTCTACGTGCAGTGTTGCCAGATATACAGGGATACTTCCAAGTTTTAGGCTAATTTTGTCCACACTTGGGAAATCGTATGAAGAATGTACAATAAGTAGCCCAGTTGAGCGGGAAATTTAATCATTTAAAATTGGGATAAATAATTTTTTGATCACCAGACGAAATAACCTGACCTTAAATAACCACAACTTAAAATACCATACATACCAGACGAGCACTGATATATTTAGGCACTCATTCTTTCCCCGCAGCATCCAAGAGTGGAATCATCTCCCATCTCACGTAGTTAATAGCCCCACTCTTGACACGTTTAGAAATAGGATCACCAATCATTACCTCCCCAATCCTAATCCTCAACCCACAGTCCCTGACCCAATCCACCCTTATCCTAACCCTCTTCCTAATCCTGCCCTGGATCCCTAAATCCCCCGCACAACCCCCGCATATTATGCCGCCCATGAGCGGCCCTCTGCGGGACCCTAAAACTTGAACTTGAACTTGAACTTGAACCTAACCTAACCTAACCTAACCTAACCTAGACTGTGGCTACTTTCGAGACCTAACCTAATGTCCTTCGGGACCAAACCTAATGTCCTTCGCGACCTAACCTGATGTCCTTCGGGACCTAACCTAATGTCCTTCGCGACCTAACCTAATGTACTTTGGGACCTAGTGTCCTTTGGGACCTAACCTAGTGTCCTTCGAGACCTTTAGAAATAAATTATATTCTGTGGATAGTAGCTAAAAGTATCCCGATTGGGTGGGTCAGGCGTAATATACACAACTGCATTTCGCCAAGTAGATATGGTAACACTGTCCGCCCGACCTCAGTTCGTCCTTCCGCTACAGAAATGTCTTATCTTAAAATTGAAATATCTAGCAAAGAATACATTTCCACAAGATAATTCCACTGAGTATTGATAAAGGAAACCGAGCCCTACCTAACTAGTAGTTCACCAGCGCAGATAATACCAATATTAGCTTGTTTTTTTTTGGTAAATATTGAAAGAATTGCCGTTATTGCGTACGGTTTTATTACCTTCATTATCCACTTATTTAGACCATTCTAAGACTGACGGTATTTATTGAAAGAATTACCGTTTTGTAGCAGTGTTGCCAGATCCGGCTAGGTTCAAGTATTTTGCCCCAGTCATTTACTGTACTTTACAACGGTTATTTCCCGGTAGTCTGCCCAGGTTAGGTCCCGGTAGTCTAATGCGGTCTAGGTTAGGTTAGGTAAGGTCAGGTAAGGTCATGCTAATTTCAAAATGCCCCATTTGAATATGCCCTATCTTGGAAATGGGGCATTTGCGGAGGAAATGCCATAGAATAAAATAGTCTTAGAATGGTCTCAATAAGTGGGTAATGAAGGTAGAAAAACCGTACGCAATAACGGTAATTCTTTCAATATTTACCCTATTTTCTTCTATGGCATTTCCTCCGCAAATGCCCCATTTCCAAAATAGGACATTTTGTAATTAGCCTGGCTTTACCTGACCTGACATAACCTAACCTAGACCACAGCAGACTACCGGGACCTAACCTTAGCAAACTACCGGGAAATAACAGTTGTAAAGTACAGGAAATGACCGGGGCAAAATACTGGGACCTAGCCAGACCTGGCAACACTGCTACAAAACAGTAATTCTTTCAATAAATACCATTTTTTTTTTTTTTTTTTTTTTTTTTGTCTGTTTTTATTATGGTTTTAGGTATTTATCTAATATATTGCTGTTTTGTAGCAGTGTTGCCTTGATTCCCCCAAAGTGTGCCAGGAAACAGCATCAGACGAACAAAAATAATGGTGTCTTGTTTGGAATAGTTTGGATAAATAATTTGCTCCAGATTTAAAAACACTGTACTAACCCAGTGACGATGTCTTATTATGGTATTTATTGAAAGAATTACTGTTTTGTAGCAGTGTTGCCAGATCCGGCTAGGTCCCAGTGGTTTGCCACGGTCATTTCCCGTACTTTACCACGGTTATTTCCCGGTAGTCTGCCCAGGTTAAATCACGGTAGTTTGCCCAGGTTAGGTCCCGGTAGTCTGACGCGGTCTAGGTTAGGTTAGGTAAGGTCAGGTAAAGTCAGGCTAATTTCAAAATTCCCCATTTGAATATGGAAATATCTTGGAAATGGGGCATTTGCGGAGGAAATGCCATAGAATAAAATAGTCTTAGAATGGTCTAATTAAGTGGGTAATGAAGGTAGAAAAACCGTACGCAATAACGGTAACTCTTTTCAATATTTACCCTTATTAGTGGCACACCGTAACCAAACATTGATTTATATGTCGTCGTCTCAACTGAGCTTCACAGATATTGCAGCTCTTGACCAAAACTAGATATAAAACCAGATATATAACACTGTACATACCTTAGGCGTATAAATGATAACGTACGTCACTGGTGGTCTTTTGTCATCTATAATTCTACCTTTTTTTTTTATTGTTTTGTTTTCTGAAATCATTGGTGGTCTTATGTCATCTATAATTCTAACTTTTGTACATATTTTTTGTTTTCTGAAATCATTGGTGGTCTTAAGTCATCTATAATTCTAACTTTTGTACATATCTTTTGTTTTCAGAAAGTATCTCCAGATGGCAAACCAACCTCCTCGGCTCACCCAGGTAAGAAGTTGCTCAGGTTTGGTGGTGTGAATTAATTAAACCAGAACCTTTTCTCCCACGACCAATTTGAAGGCTGGGAGGAGGTACAGTACCGTGCCTTTTCCTTGACTTAACATCTCACTCTGGATGTGATGGGAGGAAGACCTATTTTTGAGGGGAAACCAAATACCCAATACTGTACTGTACTGTGTAATGCTTCATATGTGTACTGTACAGTTAAACATGCACATTTCTCCCTGAGGTTTACTTTCTTCTTTCATTTTTTTC
Organism: Petrolisthes cinctipes; assembly: GCA_033782935.1. Classification (NCBI taxonomy): domain Eukaryota; kingdom Metazoa; phylum Arthropoda; class Malacostraca; order Decapoda; family Porcellanidae; genus Petrolisthes; species Petrolisthes cinctipes. The sequence goes on along the minus strand of JAWQEG010001409.1, from coordinate 44,292 downwards.
CTTTGTTCTTGCTGTCCCTTTTTCTCTGTCTCCTTCTCCTCAGTAGTACAAGGTCTGTTTGGCCTAGCACAACCTCCTTTCTTTCCCCTATACAGACTCTGGGTATAGTTGTAATTGTTATTTTTTTTATATAGCTGGTGTAGGTGATATTTCCATGAATGCATGTGTTGGTGCAGTACCTGGGATTGGCCTGATACCCCACTTGTAGAAAATGGAAAGAAATGTAACCAGTAACCAAGATATGGGAGTAAAAGAGGATTCAGGCAATTCCTTTGATGTTACTCTAATGTCTTTAACATGTCATTTAGCACAGACCCAGTAGATCATTGTTTTAATCTGTATGGTAATGAATCATGAAAGCCTGGGAAAACATTTTGTTTTCTTCATTAAGGTACTCAGTGTAAGATATAGTGTTGGCTACAAGTATGCATTAGTGTTGTATGAAGGGTCTACTGTAGAATAGTGCATCTCTATAAATAACAAATTTACCCCATATAGCACAGTTATACACCCTGATCCACTCTCTTACAGCACGGTTCAGCCCCGAAGACAAACACTCATCGCAGCGTATCCGTATCAAGAGAAGGTTTGGCCTGCTACTCACACAGAGCGCTCCCATAAAATATTAACACCCCACCTCACCTCACCTCAGTCTACAGGTGTCTCTGGAGATGATGCAGACCCGTGGCCCTCACTGGCACCCAAACCCTCCATCTTTGGTGTGCAAAAATGTAGAAAAAGAAATCCCTGTATCATCAGTGATCCGCATAGTGTATGGTTTTAGTCTGTGTACGATATTATGGTAATCGGTCATATGTCCACGTTAATGGGAGGAGGGTCTCTTGTATTGAGATTGGAGGGCTACTGATTACCACTAGCCATGTCTTGTAACAGATCCCCCCATAAATAATATTGAGGTCACCCATTTCTTGTCATAGCTTGGAAGAATCTGTCGTCTCCAGTGTACCAAAAGTATATAGCCTTCTTAAATTAACCTGTATTAGTCTTCTGATGGTTCATGTCCAGTGTCATGGTAAACAGGTTTTCATATTAGGTAAAATTATGTTATTTATTCATCATTGGTCCTGGTTAAGTAAAATATTCAATGTCAATGTTAAATAATCCATTCCTTTTATTGTCATCATTTGTATGTGTATCCTGGTGAGGCCCTTGTTTTAAATCATGCAACTATTTTTGGATTTAGAATTTTTTATTACAAATACATGATTACTTCATTAACAATTATTTTATTATGAAAATAAATGTACAAGACCACAATTTGTCTTCATCCCATTTGTAACTGTGAGAAAACTTGTTATTTACCAGTAAATTCATGTTAAAAATATAATATACATTATAAAATTAGTCGTAAAACTTTAACTCAATCTTGTTTTGTTAGTACTATACATTATATACAATATATAAATGTACATATACTATTTGTAGACTTGATACAGGTCTGTGTGTATCAAGAATAGTTAGGATGCAGTCTAGACTAAATGTAAGTCAACTTTACTACTCCCTTTTTACTTTAGTTTGTGCATGTATCCTTTGTTGCCTTGTCTTTTTCTGAGTTTCCAGCCTCAGGAAAACCTGGGCTCAGTCGTCAGATTATTCTTTCTTTCTCTCAAGTGTCACCTTTTCCTCTCCAGCTCTCCTTCCTTTCCTTGTTTTTTCTTTTGTGTTTGCTGTCCCTTCACTTGACATCCTTCTCTTTGCTATAATAATTCTTTCTGGCCTCGCACTGTCTTCTCTCTTCCTCTTCTCATTTATTCTCTCAGCCTTCAGTCAATAATAACAGGTGCAGCGTAGTGTATGGGAGAACGACAGAGTGGACAGGTAGTGAGTGAGGCGGAACAGGATATACAGGCATTGAGGTGAGCACACGGCATGAAGACAGCAGCCACAGGACGATCCAGACACACCTTACACTGCAACACCTCACGGGCCTCGTTTAGTCTTGTCTCCAACTGTCGCTTCTCCGCCTCCAGTGAAGCCATCTCCGCTTTACTCACCCTCACTGGGAATTAAAATGAAGCAGTTTATTTATTGACTATAATATTACTGTACTGTCAAAGAATAGGGCAGTACATTTCTCTACATTCATTCGTTATCATGTTGGTAGGTTCTATAGGCATGGTTCTTAATAGACTAAGTGTATCAAACTGACATCTTCCATTATGTTGTGTAGCATATTATGAGCTATATGGAACTACTCTATAAAATTGTAACAGAAAATTATTTATGGAATAGGTTTGGTTGAAGCATGTCTCATTGGGAGGAAAGGCAGGACAACACACCCTTGTCTTGCCTGGGAAAACATTTGATGCTCTTTATTGAGGGACTTAAGTGTATAATTAATTGAAATATACAAGTATTTCTCTGTTTTATGAAGAATCACATGCACTGTATAAAATTATATGGGAAAGTATTGTGTGGTCCTTTTAAGCGAGAGACTGAGTGGTAAATGAGGTGGTGGCTACAACATTGTACTATATATGTTTTGGATAACCATTATTGTCACTTGCCTTCAGTGTGTGGTGACATGAGAATGCCATCGTGTTCCATCACCTTCACCTCTCCTCTCCTCACCTCACCTCACCTCACTTCACCTGTACAACACACACATTAATCCTTCATCTCCAGGGGTCATCTTTGTTAACCGTAATATTTAGCATCATATAGGGGTATTCTGGTAATATCCCACAGTAAACTCTGTTAGAAATTGCCTTGGAATTGACTCACGGTAAACAATACTAATGATGAACTTTGTACTGTACTATACTTTGTAGCCACTCTTGTTAACAGGAAGTACTGTATTGCTGACCCCTCAGAGTTAACTACTACTACAATTTAACCATAAAGTATCAATTAATATCTTAGAAACTATATTTTGACCACTATCCCTCCTTTGCATCTGATCCTTCTTGCTTGTCTTTTTCTCCATTGTAACTAAAATTTATATCTGGTTTAAAACAATCTTCACTTTTCTACTTAACACTCCCACAACAAATACTGGAAGGCCAATTATAAGACACACCTTTCAGACGAGTTGCTGTCCCAGTGTTGTCACCTCATTGAGTCTAGTCCAATGTCAGTTTCTTTACATAACTATCACTCTTATCACTTGGGCTTGTCTGGCACATGCTCTCCCTTATCATTATCTTATCTGATTGGGGAAGACTTTTACTACGATGTATTTATGTATAGTTGTGGTGTTTCCTCACTGGTATGACTGTGAACTTTTGAGAATAATGTCATGAATGAGACATGATTGTTTCATACATAGTCAAACAGAAGAGGCAATCACATTTCTCTCACGACAACATTATTCCCAAGTCCATCATCATACCAGAGAGGTGACACAACTATAGACCAGGACATTACAGCAATTTCCTATTTGTGGATTATCATTATTGGTTGTATTTTATTATGTGATAACTCGAGTTGGTTAGGTTACCCTAGATAAAATAGTAATGATTGAATGATTAAGGATTGGTTAATGTGTATTGGAGTGTTCCTACCAGGATGGAAAGGTAACGTAATTAATCAAACTCGATATTCTTCTTTGTTCAAGTGAAGGTTAGTTCTTTCACTCAGCACTCAATTCCCCCCTCCCGTCATAAGTTGGTATTGCCTTACATCACCAGGTTCTATTGGTAATTACTCTGTCTGGGCTCATACGTATACCCACTTCTGCCTTCCCCTCTTTGCTTCACGTATTTGCCTCAGCCTCTACACGTAAACAGTGGGTGCCAGTAGAACCTTTTTATTATATAGTTACAAGGTGATTATCCCTCACGGTGAATTTTACTGTTAACCTGCTATTTCCTTCGTGCTTGCTGTTCCTTCTCTGCCTCCAAAGTTTTCCTGCCCTATCACACTATCTTCAATAATCTTAGTATCCTTTCGTGTTGACATAGTACATATCCGTGGCAAGAAGGCCAAGGTGTGGAAGTTGCCAGGGGTATAGACAAGGAAAGAAATAATCTCGTTATGGATAAATTGACTGAGGACCAGTTTATCCAGTGGCTTGGAAGAAGGGATTGTGGGATGACAGAGATGAGAAGGAAGAAACATTCCAAATTCCTGTGAGAGATAAGAGCAAAGTTGAGAGGTTGTAAACTGAAGTGAAGTGGGGCTGTAATTCAGATAACTTTAAGGTGAAATTCTCTCGTTGGTGAATTGGAAGGTGTGTTATGATTCCTCCAAACTATGCCAGGAAACAGAATCTGATGACCTTAAGGGGGTGCGGGAGTAGGGGGCAGGCTTGAGGGGGGTGCGGGAATAGG
>JAWQEG010001409.1:22500-35000 GCA_033782935.1 Petrolisthes cinctipes | reverse complement strand
GGGAGATCCTTTTGCTGGTGGTGAATTGAAAGGTCTATTGATTCCTCCATATTATGCCACAACACAGATCCCTTATTAGTTACATTACGGGTCGTCTGTTGTTTTATAGCTGAGTTAGGAGGAATAAGTAGACTGTGATTTCTCCAAAGTATATCAGGAAACATGATGTTAATGTGGTATCTTCAGTAGAGTAGTGTGTGATTTCTCCAAAGTATGCCAGGAAACAGATGATGTTAATGTGGTATCTGTTTGATGGTATAATTTGGAAGAATTTGGTAGTCTTCCAATTCATCAATTAATAAATTAGTTTAATCATGAGATATGGGTTAGCTCTCTCTTATTTCATTCATCTCATAGTTTGATAGGTGTCTTTGTCTTTATTATTGAGACATCTATTAACGTACTTTAAATTTTCATTGTCTTATATAGGTAGGAACTTTAATATAAAACACAGTAGTATGATATAGATATAGTATAGGTATGATAGTAGTATATATTATAGGTAGGAACTTGATATAAAACACAGTAGTATGATATAGATATAGTATAGGTATAATAGTAGTATATAATTATTATAGGTAGGAACTTTAATATAAAACACAGTAGTATTATAATATAAATGTTTATTGGTTATGCAATAATGTTTCCTTAAAAATGTAAACAAAATAAGTCTATGGGTTTTTAAAAAGAAAATAATAATATTATTACCAATAGTTTAAACTAATTCTATGTAACTACAGTTATAGAGTAAACATTACATAATTATTATACATAGATATCAACATTTATATTAACGACAACTACAAGTTGTCTCATCTTAATAAAGGGTTAACTTAAGTACAATAGATACAATACAGAAAAATTACATCCAATCCTTAAATATAATTTGTACAAACTGAAAAGATAAAATAAAATGAAATAATTATAATAAATCTTGATCCTTGTAGAATATATGTGTTTATACTTTCATAACTTGAAGCTTGAGTGGTCTGGGTGTTTGTAATGGACGAGTAGGACGACGTGGTGCTCGCATACAAAGTTTGGAAGTGTTCACGTTTATACACTGAGCATAATGGGATGCAAAATATTGGAGGGGTGGATGGTACTGGATGATTGGGTATAAAATGATATTCTGGGCAGGATGGCAGTGAACACGTGGCTTTCTTATATTATACACTGTTGGTTTGTTGGGAAGGTGGATTGGAACTGGATTCTTTGGTACATAGTTGGTTACATTCTGGGTAAACTGGGTAGCGTGGTCTTGAATATAGAGGTGTACCATATTTGGCTGGTGACGATGACGCTGGGAATTCACAGTCTGGGTTGGTTTGGGAGATATCTTTGGAAAACATAGAAGTGAGAGTCGCTTCAGTTCTTCACATACATAAGTGAGTGAGGGTCGTTGACTTGGTTCAACAGTAGTCATTGCTTTTACTAGTTGGTCCAGACCTGCATCACACACCTTACTCAGGTCTGCTCTTTCCTTCTCTCTGTTGATACTCCTTCTGATCATTTTTCCCAGGCTGAAAACATCCGCAGCATATGATGATATTTTGTTGAAGTGGAGTTCCGGGGAGATCCATTCATTTCCTCTGTAGATGCATTTTTCTAAAGGTGGAAGGTCTAGAGATTTTGTTGGTACGTCCTGGAATTTCATGGTTGCCAATCCAAAGTCAATAATATGAGCTTTAAGACTGTCCCCTTCCTTATTGGTATGATACATCAAGACGTTATTTTCTTTTAAATCTCTGTGTAGACACTTCGTGGCATGTATCTCTGACAAACTTTGGGCCAAGGAGATATACACTGACATCCACCATTTGGTTAGATTAGATACAATAGGGTTAGGTTTGAGATCATCAAAATGACATCCTTTACGTAAAGACATTACCATCAGTGGATAATCAGAGGCCATTGCCAATAGACGAGGTGCACCACCGGCACCTTTCAAATGAAACATTATCATGGCCTCCTTTAGAAAGAGTTTCATCGTTGATGAATCTGGATTTACTGCAACTTTGGTGACGGCCAATGTTCCTCTGTATTGCGTTAGGTTTGCCACACCATACGCTCCACGACCCAGGTGTTTGATACGTTTTGTGTCGTCTAAGATGTCTAGTGCTCTCCGGAATATATTTACAGGGTCAGGATCATTACCCATCACAACTTGGGCTTTCATAAACATCTTGCTTGTAAGAAGAGGTGTTGATTGTCAAGATAATAATTAAGTATGTATGATGAACTGGGTATCCTTAATGTGTCTTCTTGTTCTCTACACGTCAACTAGTTGAGATATTTGTAGTGAATATGTTGTCTGTTTGTAGTAAGGCTGTTTAGTCAGCTGGTATATATTTGGAAGTCAACCAAGAGGGGGACTTTGAAGGCTATATATATTTGTAGTTAACCTGTATATTATATATAGAGGTAATATTTGTAGTTAACTTGTACCTAGACTGTATCATACAGTTTGGATATTTTGTAGTCAACCTGGAACTGCACTCATTGGTCGATATGTTGTATAGTGAAGATGTGTGGAGGGTAGTGAAGTTGTGTTGGAGTAATGAGAGGTAGTGAAGATATATAAAGGGTAGTGAGTATGTGTTGGAATAGTGAAGATGTATGGAGGGTAGTGATGATGTGTTGGAGAAGTGAAGATGTATGGAGGGTAGTGATGATGTGTTGGAGTAGTGAAGATGTGTGGAGGGAAGTGATGATGTGTTGGAGTAGTGGGGAGTAGTGAGGATGTGTGGAGGGTAGTGATGATGTGTTGGAGTAGTGAAGATGTATAAAGTGTAGTGATGATGTCTTGGAGTAGTGGGGAGTAGTGAAGATGTATAAAGGGTAGTGAAGTTGTGTTGGAGTAATGGGAGGTAGTGAAGATGTACAAAAGGTAGTGATGATGTGTTGGAGAGGAAGTGAAGATGTACAAAGGGTAGTGATGATGTGTTGGAGTAGTGAAGATGTATAAAGTGTAGTGATGATGTGTTGGAGTAGTGAAGATGTGTGGAGGGTAGTGATGATGTGTTGGAGTAATGGGAGGTAGTGAAGATGTATAAAGGGTAGTTATGATGTGTTGGAGTAATGGGAGGTAGTGAAGATGCACAAAGGGTAGTGATGATGTGTTGGAGATGTAGTGAAGATAAACAAAGGTTAGTGATGATGTGTTGGAGTAGTGAAGATGTGTTGGAGTAGTGAAGATGTATAAAGGTATTGAGGATGCGTGGAGGGTAGTGAGGATGTGTTGGTGAGTAGTAAAAATGTGTGAAGGGTAGTTAAGATTTGTGAAGGGTAGTGATGATGTGTTGGAGTAGTAGGGGTAGTGAAGATGTATAAAGGTAGTGATGACGTGTTGAGGGTAGTGAGGATGTGTTGGTGTATAGTAAAAATGTGTGGAGGGTAGTGATGATGTGTTGGAATAGTGAAGATGTATAAAGGATAGTGAAGATGTATTTAGTTTAGTGAATATGTATTTATGGTATTGAAGATGTTTGGAAGGTAGTGAGGATGTGTGGAGGGTCGTGAAGATGTGCTTAGGGTAGTGGAGATGTTTGGAGGGTACCGAGATGTGTTTAGGGTAGTGAAGATATGTTGGTGGATAGTTAAGATGTGTAGAGTGTAGTTAACATGTGTTGGAGGGTAGTGAAGATGTGTTGTGGGTAGTGAAGATGTGTTGGATGGTAGTTAAGATGTGTTAGGGGTACTGAAGATGTATTGGTGGGTAGTGAAGATTTGTATGGGTAGAGAAAATATTTTTGTGAGTAATGAAGATGTGTGAGCGGTAAGAAGATGTATTGATGGTAGTGAAGATGTGTGAGCGGTAGTGAAAATGTGCTAATGTGTAGTGAAGATGTGTGAGGGGTACGGTAGTGAAAATGTGTTAATGTGTAGTGAAGATGTGTTAATGTGTAGTGAAAATGTGTTAATGTGTAGTGAAAATGTGTTAATGTGTAGTGAAGATGTGTTATTATGTAGTGAAGATGTGTTAATGTGTAGTGAAGATGTGTTAATGTGTAGTGAAGATGAGTGATGGGTAATGAAGATGTGGGATGAGTAGTGAAGATGTGTGAGAGGTAGTGAAAATGTGTTAATGTGTAGTGAAGATGTGTTAATCTCTAGTGAAGATGAGAGATGGGTAATGATGATGTGGGATGAGTAGTGAAGATGTGTGAGGGGTAAGATAGTGAAAATGTGTTAATGTGTAGTGAAGATGTGTGAGGAGTAGTGAAAAATATATGTGTTAATGTGTAGTGAAGATGTGTGAGGGATACGGTAATGAAAATGTGTTAATGTCTAGTAAAGATGTGTGATAGGTAGTGAAGATGTGTGATGTGTAGTGAAGATGTGTTAATGTGTAGTGAAGATGTGTGAAGGGTACGGTAGTGAAAATATGTTAATGTGCAGTGAAGATGTGCGATGTGTAGTGAAGATGTGTTAATGTATAGTGAAGATGAGTTGTTGGTAATGAAGATGTGGGTATGAGTAGTGAAGATATGTGAGGGGTAGTGAAAATGTGTTAATGAGTAGTGAAGATGTGTGAGGGGTAGTGAAAATGTGTTAATGTGTAGTGAAGGTGTGTTCATGTGTAGTGAAGATGTGGTATGGGTAGTGAAGATATGTTGATGTGTAGTAAAGATGTGTGATGGTAGTGAAGATGTGTTAATGTATAGTGAAGATGTGTGACAGGTAGTGAAGATGCGTTAATGTGTAGTGAAGATGTGTAAATGTGTAATGGATGTGTGAATGTGTAGTGAAGATGTGTTAATATGTAGTGAAGATGTGTCAATGTGTAGTGAAGATGTGTGAGGGGTAGTGAAGATGTGATATGGGTAGTGAAGATGTGTGAGGGGTAGTGAAGATGTATTAATGGGTAGTGAAGATGTGTTAATGTATAGTGAAGATGTGGTATGGGTAGTGAAGATGTGTTAATGTGTAGTGAAGATGTGTTATGGGTAGTGAAGATGTGTGATGGGTAGTGAAGATGTGTTAATGTATGTTACTGTACGATGGTTGTGTTGTTTGTGTATTCCGTGGTGTATACTATGGTGAGGTACTGTGCGATGCTTGTGTTGTTTGTCTATGGAGCCATCGTACCGGTACTACACCATCGTATGCACCACAAACGTTCTTGAATATGGCCCTGCGTTTCAAGAGACACTCAAGGTTGGTGAAAGAGAAACTGTTTTGTATTGATTTTTTTTTAGCAGCTTATTAGAGAACTTGATTGTTGATAAATTAGACTTGGTTAAGTTAAGGGGAAACTCTCTTCATTATTGGTGAATTGGAAGGTGTGTGATTTCTCCAAAGTATGCCAGGAAACAGAGGATGTTAATAGAGTATCCTGTTTGGTGATACAATTTGGAGGAATCAGTAGACTGTGATTTCTCCAAAGTATATCAGGAAACATGATGTTAATGTGGTATCTTCAGTAGAGTAGTGTGTGATTTCTCCAAAGTATGCCAGGAAACAGATGATGTTAATGTGGTATCTGTTTGATGGTATAATTTGGAAGAATTTGGTAGTCTTCCAATTCATCAATTAATAAATTAGTTTAATCATGAGATATGGGTTAGCTCTCTCTTATTTCATTCATCTCATAGTTTGATAGGTGTCTTTGTCTTTATTATTGAGACATCTATTAACGTACTTTATATTTTCATTGTCTTATATAGGTAGGAAGGAACTTTAATATAAAACACAGTAGTATGATATAGATATAGTATAGGTATGACAGTAGTATATATTATAGGTAGGAACTTGATATAAAACACAGTAGTATGATATAGATATAGTATAGGTATAATAGTAGTATATAATTATTATAGGTAGGAACTTTAATATAAAACACAGTAGTATTATAATATAAATGTTTATTGGTTATGCAATAATGTTTCCTTAAAAATGTAAACAAAATAAGTCTATGGGTTTTTAAAAAGAAAATAATAATATTATTACCAATAGTTTAAACTAATTCTATGTAACTACAGTTATAGAGTAAACATTACATAATTATTATACATAGATATCAACATTTATATTAACGACAACTACAAGTTGTCTCATCTTAATAAAGGGTTAACTTAAGTACAATAGATACAATACAGAAAAATTACATCCAATCCTTAAATATAATTTGTACAAACTGAAAAGATAAAATAAAATGAAATAATTATAATAAATCTTGATCCTTGTAGAATATATGTGTTTATACTTTCATAACTTGAAGCTTGAGTGGTCTGGGTGTTTGTAATGGACGAGTAGGACGACGTGGTGCTCGCATACAAAGTTTGGAAGTGTTCACGTTTATACACTGAGCATAATGGGATGCAAAATATTGGAGGGGTGGATGGTACTGGATGATTGGGTATAAAATGATATTCTGGGCAGGATGGCAGTGAACACGTGGCTTTCTTATATTATACACTGTTGGTTTGTTGGGAAGGTGGATTGGAACTGGATTCTTTGGTACATAGTTGGTTACATTCTGGGTAAACTGGGTAGCGTGGTCTTGAATATAGAGGTTTACCATATTTGGCTGGTGACGATGACGCTGGGAATTCACAGTCTGGGTTGGTTTGGGAGATATCTTTGGAAAACATAGAAGTGAGAGTCGTTTCAGTTCTTCACATACATAAGTGAGTGAGGGTCGTTGACTTGGTTCAACAGTAGTCATTGCTTTTACTAGTTGGTCCAGACCTGCATCACACACCTTACTCAGGTCTGCTCTTTCCTTCTCTCTGTTGATACTCCTTCTGATCATTTTTCCCAGGCTGAAAACATCCGCAGCATATGATGATATTTTGTTGAAGTGGAGTTCCGGGGAGATCCATTCATTTCCTCTGTAGATGCATTTTTCTAAAGGTGGAAGGTCTAGAGATTTTGTTGGTACGTCCTGGAATTTCATGGTTGCCAATCCAAAGTCAATAATATGAGCTTTAAGACTGTCCCCTTCCTTATTGGTATGATACATCAAGACGTTATTTTCTTTTAAATCTCTATGTAGACACTTCGTGGCATGTATCTCTGACAAACTTTGGGCCAAGGAGATATACACTGACATCCACCATTTGGTTAGATTAGATACAATAGGGTTAGGTTTGAGATCATGAAAATGACATCCTTTACGTACAGACATTACCATCAGTGGATAATCAGAGGCCATTGCCAATAGACGAGGAGCACCACCGGCACCTTTCAAATGAAACATTATCATGGCCTCCTTTAGAAAGAGTTTCATCGTTGATGAATCTGGATTTACTGCAACTTTGGTGACGGCCAATGTTCCTCTGTATTGTGTTAGGTTTGCCACACCATACGCTCCACGACCCAGGTGTTTGATACGTTTTGTGTCGTCTAAGATGTCTAGTGCTCTCCGGAATATATTTACAGGGTCAGGATCATTACCCATCACAACTTGGGCTTTCATAAACATCTTGCTTGTAAGAAGAGGTGTTGATTGTCAAGATAATAATTAAGTATGTATGATGAACTGGGTATCCTTAATGTGTCTTCTTGTTCTCTACACGTCAACTAGTTGAGATATTTGTAGTGAATATGTTGTCTGTTTGTAGTAAGGCTGTCTAGTCAGCTGGTATATATTTGGAAGTCAACCAAGAGGGGGACTTTGAAGGCTATATATATTTGTAGTTAACCTGTATATTATATATAGAGGTAATATTTGTAGTTAACTTGTACCTAGACTGTATCATACAGTTTGGATATTTTGTAGTCAACCTGGAACTGCACTCATTGGTCTATATGTTGTATAGTGAAGATGTGTGGAGGGTAGTGAAGTTGTGTTGGAGTAATGAGAGGTAGTGAAGATATATAAAGGGTAGTGAGTATGTGTTAGAATAGTGAAGATGTATGGAGGGTAGTGATGATGTGTTGGAGTAGTGAAGATGTATGGAGGGTAGTGATGATGTGTTGGAGTAGTGAAGATGTGTGGAGGGAAGTGATGATGTGTTGGAGTAGTGGGGAGTAGTGAAGATGTGTAGAGGATAGTGATGATGTGTTGGAGTAGTGAAGATGCATAAAGGGTAATGATGATATGTTGGAGCAGTGAAGATGTGTGGAGGGTAGTGATGATGTGTTGGAGTAGTGAAGACATATAAAGGGTAATGAAGATGTGTGTAGGGTAGTGAAGATGTGTTAGAGTAATGGGAGGTAGTGAAGACGTATAAAGGGTAGTGATGATGTGTTGGAGTAGTGAAGACGTGTAAAGGGTAATGAAGATGTGTGGAGGGTAGTGAAGATATGTTGGAGTAGTGGGGAGTAGTGAAGATGTATAAAGGGTAATGAAGTTGTGTGTAGGGTAGTGAAGATGTGTTGGAGTAGTGGGGAGTAGTGAAGATGTATAATGGGTAATGGAGATGTGTATAGGATAGTGAAGATATGTTGGAGAAGTGAAGATGTATAAAGGGTAGTGATGATGTGTTGGAGTAATGAAGATGTATAAAGGGTAGTAAAGATGTGTGAAGGGTAGTGAAGATATGTTGGAGTAGTGGGGAGTAGTAAAAATGTGTGAAGGGTAGTTAAGATTTGTGAAGGGTAGTGAAGATGTGTTGGAGAAGTGGAGAGTAGTGAAGATGTATAAAGGGTAGTGATGTGTTTTAGTAATGAAGATGTATAAAGGGTAGTGAAGATCTGTGGAGGGTAGTGATGATGTGTTGGAGTAGTGGGGATAGTGAAGATGTATAAAGGGTAGTGAGGATGTGTGGAGAGTAGTGAATCTGTGTTGGAGTAGTGGGGCTAGTGAAGATGTATAAAGAGTAGTGAAGTTGTTTTGGAGTAGTGGGGGTAGTGAAGATGTATAAAGGGTTGTTGTGTAATGAAAATGTGTTATGGGTAGTGAAGATGATTGGAGGGTAGAGAGGATGTGGCAAGGGTAGTGATTATGTGTTGGTGGGTAGTGAAGATGTGGTTGTGGATAGTGAAAATGTGTTAGGTGTAGTGAAGATGTGTTAATGGGTAGTAAAGATGTTTGGTGGGTAGTAAGGATGTGTAGAGGGTAGTGAAGACGTGCTGGTGAGTAGTGAAAATGTGTTTAAGGTAGTGAAGATGTGTTTTGGGTAGTGAAGATGCATACACCTTCATTAGTGGGTAGTGAAGATGTGTTTTTTGCATAGTGAAGATGTGTGAGGGGTATGAAGATGGATAGAGGGTAGTGAAGATGTGTGGGTAGTAGTGAAAATGTGTTTGTGTATAGTGAACATGTTATTGTGTAGTGAAGATGTTTTGGTGTGTAGCAAATATGTGGTGGTGGGTAGTGAAGATATCTGTGTTTAGTGAAGATATGTTGGTAGGTAGTGAAGATGTTTGGTAAGTAGTGAAGATATATGGCTGATAGTGAAGATGCGTAGTGGTCAGTGAAAATGTGGAGGGTAGTGAAAATGTGTTGATAGGTAGTGAAGATGTGTTAGTGGGTAGTAAAGATATGTTGGTGAGTAGTGAAGATGTGCTAGTGGGTAGTGAAGATGTTTTGGTGAGGAGTGAAGATGTGTGGTGGGTGGTGAAGATGTGATATTGCATAGTGAAGATATATGAGAGGTAGTGAAGATGTCTGGAAGGTAGTGAAGATGTGTGGAGGATATCAGTAGTGAAGATGTCAAGTTTGTCGAAATTAACCATGAGGAGGATCTCGGGATAGTAAAGATGTGTGGAGGGTAGTGAAGATGGGTTGAGGTAGAGGCTACTGGTAGCGAAGATGTATGGTGGGTAGTGGAGATGTGTTGGAATGTAGTGTAGATGTTTTGGTGAGTAGTGAAGATATGTTGGTATGTAGTGAAGATATGTTAATGTATAGTGAAGATGTGTTGTTGTATTGTGAAGATGTGTGGAGGGTAGTGAAGATGTATGGAGGTTACTAATATGCTTCTAATAATATCTTTCAAATTAACCAGCCAAATATTTGATAGATAGAAGGATAGAGGGAATAGAGAGAGAAATAAAGGAGATAAATAGATAGATAGATTAGGTGGATGGAATGGTAGAGAGAGAAATAGGAAAGATAGATAGATAGATTAGGTGGATGGATTGTTATTGTTGGTACAGAGAGAAATTGAGAGCATAGATAGATAGATTAGGTAGAGGGAATGGTGATAGAGAAATAGGAAACATAGATAAATAGATAGATAGATTAGATGGATGGATTGTTATTGTTGGTACAGAGAGAAATTGAGAACATAGATAGATAGATAGATAGATGGATGGATTGTTATTGTTGGTACAGAGAGAAATTGAGAACATAGATAGATAGATTAGGTGGACGGAGAAGTGGAAGGAGTAAAGAGGCTGATGAAGGGAGACAAGGAAGGAAGGCAAGGATAGAGGAAGGATGAGAGTGCTACCCAACACAACACAAAGCGGACCATCTAATTTCTCAGAGTGCCCCGCCCTGCCCCTTCATTATACACACTTTGCCAGTCCAATACAGAAGAAGGTAGAGAGGTAGAGTGGGGGATTGGGGAGGTGAAATTTTTTTTAGTGGACTTTATACTATAGGGGAGTGAGTGAGTGAGTGTATGTGTTGTTGTCTATATCACTTGGTATTTATTATGTCTATATATGTTTAAATTTATTTCGTGTTCCTGAGCCAAAGATAATCTCAACAGTATCTTTTCTGTGATACATTTTAGTGGACTTTATACTATAGGGGAGTGAGTGTGTGTGTGTGTTGTTGTCTATATCACTTGGTATATATTATTATTTCTATGTTTAAATTTATTTCGTGTTCCTGGGACAAAGATAATCTCAACAGTATCTTTTCTGTGATACATTGCCGACCCACACGTCCTACTATACATTTTTATCTCATACCAAGTACAGTACAGAATGGGAAACTTATATACATACCCTTTTCCAGGAAGGTTTACTTTGATTTGGTTCATACATATAAAAGTGGGACGAGAATGTAGGCCAGTAAAACCAGTAATAAAAAAGAAGATAATATGTAGTTTTTTGTAAGTTTGAGAAGTTTTAGGTCAGTATGGTGTGCCTGTGGTCGTGTTATGTTAATCTTTCAGGAATGTGTAAAGTTTAAGCTTCATTAGGGAATGGGTTCTTGCGCAAGTGTGTGTGTGTTTGGGATGATGTACTGTATTTATATCCTATTTGTAATCTGATATAATGAAGTAGAGTTATAAGGATGATAGGGTATTAAAACACGGTAGCCAGAAGCAAGCTTATAATTTTATTGTGACGAAATAACTTTTACATACATGTTTCTCTCACCCTTGTAATATATCATTCTGTACTATATGTACTGGTAAGTCACAACAGTATAACTAATTTAGAATAAAATAGTCTATTTCTTGGATTAGTTTGTAGGAATCGGTAGTTTCAGACATACCAGCGCTGTATTACCCCCAAAACTCGATATGGACAGAGGTAATAGGCAAACTAAGAGTGGAGACCAGCCGTGGAAATAACCCAATAAAGTTTTCATTCCCAACCATCCCCTGCTCGTGAAGAGGTGACATAAACCCAGGCCAAATGGAGATGGTGATGAGACTTAAAACTGGTGCGTGGACTGTCACTGCTCTCACCACTAAATTTATCTAAGGGGTATTAGTATAGTTTGGGTACATTGGAGCACCCTGATTATTCCAAACTGTGCCAGGAAACAGGACCAGCAGATGTATACATATTCAGGTGGCCTGTTGTTGCTGGGATTACCGTAATTTTGGGGAATCAGTTGCTCCAGATTTACCACCGACACTGTACTATATCCCCTTAATCTGTGTGGTGATGGTGGTGTAGATGTCTCTGTATGTTCGGTGTGCCCCTTCCATTACCCTTAAAACATTCATTAACACATAAGGGGTAACCAGTGTTTAGGTAGGCCTACTAACTAGCTAACTAAATAATAACCTGAACTACTTTTCAAACCTTCAAGCCTTTAGTCCTCATCTTCCTAAAAAAGCAATAAGAAACTAAAAATGAATAACTAACTAAATAAATATATAGAATAACACATAAAACTTTCCCCAACCCAGCCCGGTAAAGCATCAAGAGAGCAGAGTTAAGATTGGACGACCTTTGCTGCAGTGAGGAGACGAGATGGCCTTAGTATTACGACGACTCCTTTACGACCCACGGGACGAGAGACTCACTACCACCACCACCACCACCAGCAGCAGAGGAGAGGTGGAGGCAGGCAGGCAGGCAGGCAGGGAAGGACGGAGGGAGAGTGGTAGGGAGGAACAACAAGATGACTGACTGACTGACTGACTGTGAAATCTGAAACATGGGAGTGTGTGTGTGTGTGTGTGTGTAAGGTTGTCGTTGCTGCCGATGACTACTACAGATGTGTTTATAACCATCATTTCACGTAGGATGGTGTGGTATTGCCTGTTGTGATGTGGGTAGTACTCCAAGTTAGTAAGGGTTTTTGGCGCATCTTCACACCCGAGTCATGACTTTTACTGTCTACAGCAGTCCTTCCTTTCCTTCAGTTTCCCACGTATTTGCTTGCTGTCCTTCTCGGTCACTTTCTCTCTCCC
>JAWQEG010001409.1:5000-15000 GCA_033782935.1 Petrolisthes cinctipes | reverse complement strand
TCCTTCCCTACATTACCTTCATTACCTTCCTTCCTTTCTTCCTTCCCTACATTACCTTTCTTCCTGCCATTACCTTCATTACCTTCCTTCCCTCCTTCCTTACTTCATTACCTTCCTTCCTTCCTACATTACCTTCCTTCCTTCCTTCCTTCATTACCTTTCTTTCTTTTCTTCCTGACAACATTTGCTCCACCAACGAATCACCTCAATCTCCAACGCAAACTCTGAAAATGTTGGCTAATTGGGAAGGTTGTCTCTTTCCCGAACGCAAACGAGTGAACAAAATAATAAAATCATACACACACACACACACACACACACACACACACACACATATCCTAGCCATCTTGTATTCATTCTGGACACACACACACACACACACACACACACACACACACACACACACACATATCCTAGCCATGTTGTATTCATTCTGGATACACACACACACACACACACACACACATATCCTGACCATGTTGTATTCATTCTTGATACACACACACACACACACACACACACACACACACATATACCGTGGTCATGTTGTAGTCATTGTGTAGTAGTATGTGTGTGTGTGTGTGTTGAGGTCCAGCTGAATGTGTGTATATGTGTGTGTGTGTGTGTGTTGAGGTCCAGCTGAGTGTGTGTATATGTGTGTGTGTTGGTGTGTGTGTGTGTGTGTGTGTGTGTGTGTGTGTGTTGAGGTCCAGCTGAGTGTGTGTATATGTGTGTGTGTTGGTGTGTGTTGGTCCAAGTCTATAATCAACACATAAATCTGTTGGACAAAGGTTTCATCAGCACCGGCTTCTGTTCCCTTCAGCCCTCAACTCCTGCCACTCACTCAGCTTAGGATATCTTGTATGTATGTAGGTCTGTCTGTCTCTCCTTAGGTTATCTCTCTCTCTCTCTCTCTCTCTCTCTCTCTCTCTCTCTCTCTCTCTCTCTCTCTCTCTGCCAACCCCACAAGGTTCTGACTTCTGACATTATTGCCTGTACGGCTCAGGCCGGAGGGAGTGGAGGGTGGGGAGAGAGCCTTCTACTTTGCTATCCTTATCTACGACTATCACAGGGGAGTCATTCATTCTCTACCAATAACCTTCAAATCAGGTCACCTCGTGTGGACCGTAAGGTCTGTTGTGGTCTGTGTTTCTATGTAACTCTATGTAACTCAATCTGCTTTCCAGTATCTCTTCCTTCCCTCTCTCCCTTCTAGATCTACATGTCTCTCTCTCTCTCTCGCTCTCTCTCTCTCTCTCTCTCTCTCTCTCTCTCTCTCTCTCTCTCTCTCTCAACCTGCCACCCAATCAGTCATCCCTTCATCCAGGCAGCGAACAAAGGGGAGGACTGAGCCATTATCCCCCCCCCCACACACACACACACCCTGCCCCCTTCCCCCCTACCCCCTCTCCATCTTTACCTTACAACCCACACACATCCCTGCCCCCTTCCCCCTCACCATCTTTATCTTACAACACACACACACCCCCCTGTCCCTTTCCTCCCTTCCATTATCACTACCCTTCCTTCCCCCTTCCAACCTGTCCCCTCTCCATCTTTACCTTACAACCCACACACACACACACACACCCCTGTCTGTCCCCTTCCTGACCCCTTCCAACCCACCATCCCTTGTACCCTTCCTTCCCATGCACCTCTTGTACCCTTGTCCCCTTCCTCCCATCATAATCCCACACCCCCTTCTTTCCCCCCTTTCCATCTCCATCTTTACCTTACAATCCAATATTATTTTGTCCTCTTCCTCCCTTTCCTTATCAAAGCTATATTATCTCATTAACGTAAAATGACACAATATAGCAGAGAGATATTTGGCCTGGTATAAAAATGAGTTGTGTGTTACGTTTCCTTAATTAAGTGGAGATTCTTATACTGGTGAACTGGATGCTCTCTGATTCCTCCAAACTAAGCCATGAAACAGTTCCCTCATTAGTAATACCACCAGTTTGTTTTCTGGTATAGTTAGGAGGAATCGGTAGCCTTCCAATTCACAAAAAAAAAAAAAAAAAAAAAAAAAAAAAATCCTCTCCCCGTTAGATTGATGACTTCTCGGTCCAGTTGTGGTGAAGTGTCAAGTGTCGCTGGTGTTGTTGTTGTTGTAGTTGTTGCCTCGGGAAGGGAAGGGAAGGGAACGAACGGAGATGAGAACCACACTCTGAATTTATGACCCGTCCCCCTCACCCAACCCATCCATCCTCCACACACCAAGCCCCTGCAGCAGTATTCCTAGCCCACTCACCCAACCCATCCATCCCCCCCCCCACACACCCACACACCAACCCCCTGCAGCAGTATTCCTAGCCCACTCACCCATCCCCCCACACCCCCACACACCCACACACACCAACCCCTTCAGCAGTATTCCTAGCCCACTCACCCAACCCATCCATCCCCACACACCAACCCCCTTCAGCAGTATTCCTAGCCCACTCACCCAACCCATCCATCCCCCCCCCACACACCCACACACCAACCCCCTGCAGCAGTATTCCTAGCCCACTCACCCAACCCATCCATCCCCCCCCCCACACACCCACACACCAACCCCCTGCAGCAGTATTCCTAGCCCACTCACCCAACCCATCCATCCCCACACACACCCACACACACCAACCCCACAAATGCCGTGTTTCCAGTCACACCAGGACAATAAGTGACTTGGAATGACAACAGTAGTGTCAAATCACATCCATTGCTTCGTATGTAAGGAACTAACACTTTAATATTATAGTCGTGTTTGTTACCATTAGACGTGTCACTGTAATGGAAGGAATGGTCTGTTTGTGAAAGAGAACTAAAGGAATAATAATAATGGTGGCCTATTGAATGGAATAGTTTGGAGGAATCATTTGCTCCAGATTTACCAACACTATATCCTCCCTCACCTTAAGGGGGTGCGGGAATAGGGGGACAGGCTGGGGGAGGGGGGTTTGGGGGGTGCGGGAGTAGGGGACAGGCTTGGGGGGGTTGGGGGGGTGCGGGAGTAGGGGACAGGCTTGGGTGGGTTGGAGGGGTGCGTGAGTAGGGGGACAGGCTTGGGGGGGGGTTAGGGGGGTGCGGGTTTTTTGGGGGGGTCGGGGGTCTTTTGGGGGGTGCGGGAGTAGGGGGACAGGCTTAGGGGGAGGGGGAGGGGTGAGGGAATAGGGGACCACAGGCTTTCTACCCACCCCAAGCCTATCCCCCTATTCCCGCACCCCCCTAAACCCCTACCCCCCACAAGCCTGTCCCCCTATTCCCTCACTCCCTCAAGGTGGAAGTTCAGTGTTGGTGAATCTGGAGCAACTGAATCCTCCAAACTATTTTTTCAACCAACAGAACACCATTATTATTTTTGCTCTTCTGGTCCTGTTTCTTGGCATATATACTTTGGAGGAATCAAGGCACTCCAATGTAACAAAAGCGAATTAATTACTCTCTTAACTTCACTCAAATTACTCCCTTAACTTCACTCAAATTACTCCCTTAACTTCACTCAAATGACTCACTCACTTTCTTTCAGTAATTTCCCTGATGCAAGAGTTTTGATCGTGACTGTATGTTTATATATATGTATGTATGTAGTCTACTTACACGTCATAAAAACTCATATTATTATTATTATTATTATTATTATTATCATTATTATCATTATTATTATTATTATTATTATTATTATTATTATTATTATTATTATTATTATTATTATTATTATTATTATTATTACAAATCGAAGGTTATGTATTTAGGGACCCTGTGATGTAGTCAGAAAATTGGAGGTAAATGAGTCCTTCAAGTATTGCCACGAAACACACCACCTCTATGGAAGGAGTCTCCGTGTTTCGTGGCATAGTCAGGAGGAATCAGAAGCCTCCAATAATTTCCATACACGATCACTGGGTCCTTAACTTACTTCTGGTTTTAACTGTACATACAAACACACAAACACACACACAAACAGGGTCGAGAATGCATGGTACATAGTAATATAAACAAGATATTATGATGAGGGGTCAGTTGTGAGGTCATAGCATAATCTTTAACGAGGAGGTCTGGTCGAAAGCCTACTTACTAACTTTTGGTGCCAACTGTACAGCCGTCAGCATAAACTCGAGTCCATCTCATGTAAGTACTTAATTAATAATGCTAACATGACCGGATAGTTGCATGCATTCTGAACCATGCAGTTTCTATTCCAACAACATACGTAATAATTTACCATATGAGAACTATAGATATCTGTCATCTGTGCATTAAAAAAATTGTATTACAACATCACTAGAGCCAATAATACATACACACGCAGGTGAGAAATGAAGCGAACTTATACTGCCGACTGTACATACAAGCAAGCAAGCAAGGAAGTAAGTAAGTAGGGTCGAGAATGCATGCATGGTAATATTAGCAATGGTCAGTTTTGAGGTCCATAAGCTTAAACGAGTATGCTCTGATGATGTCCATTTACTGCTGTGTTTAGGGAGAAAGGTATAGTGTTGTTTGTATTGTATTTAGAAGGAAAGGGAGTGTTGTTGTGTTGTTGTACGTAGGGAGAAAAAAGTGTAGTTGTATTCTTTGTATTGTATTTAGGGGGAAAGAAATGTTGCTGTATTGTATTCTATATTTAGAGGGAAAGGTATAGTTGCTGATTGTATTTCATATTTACATTACGTGGTTTGGACCGTTTCACAAGGGGTTATAATAGGTGTAATGTTCTCAAGGTATGTACACTCGCAATCCAAAATATGTAACCAGGTCTTGTTGAAGTTTCGAATCATTTGACATAGTAGTGAACCAATTACAACCCTTATCTTGTTTTATATATTTGCCTGAACTCGCTTACTACTCAATCAGGCTATTCGAAGCAAGCCTGGATACATATTTTGGATTGCGAGTGTCCGTGTGTGTGTATTTTTCATTCACTTTATAAAGGTTTCATTTCACCACCAGTCACTCCCCAGTAACTTAGACCCGAGACACACACACACACAGATGCTTTGTGGTCGCTATACAAGGACCACACACACACACACACACTTGTCACACAGTATTGGTAACACCGTTGTAACAGGGACGTGAAGGCCAAGAAAACTCACAATAGTATTCAAAAGATTTTATTACCAAACAGTGGTGAATAGTGAAAGGACGACTCGTGTGGTCCTTGTGAGGGGACCACAAAGCGCTCCTGCTGTACTGTAGCGTTAAACACTCCCTATCTCACTTGCTCCCTTACATTCACAGTTGGCAGCCCTTGTAAGGTGATGTGGTCGCTGTGTATATTTGCGCATGGAGTGGCAATCCTGAAATGTTGGTAGTGTTTGGATGAGTCGAGGAAACCCTTATTTACTGTTTATTGAGGACGTTTTCCAGCACAAATTATATGAAAGCACATATATTCGAAATAGATATATGATATAAGAAAATGTCCACATAAAGTAAGAAGAAGTTGGGGTATTTTACGCACATGATACACGCCGAAGCCGCACAATGAAATCGAACACTGCACACACATGTCAGCTGGCGACCCGCTTGTTATTGAATGGCCCGTGAACATTAAACATTAAAAAAAAAAACATTAATTTAGCATTTCACTGTAGAATAATGTTTTCTTTTTTCCAGTGGAGGATATATTTTTAAAGTTTATCGGTGCCATGCACGAACATGCTGTATACCTAATACAGTACTTCATCTTAAAATCATGGACAATGATTTTTTGTTTTTGCATTAAGACATGTATTCATGTGCTATATAACTGTGATATATAGAATGTTTGTACTGATACAAAGCCTCTTAATAACTAGTCTCCATTTATATATATTTTCAGTAGGTAATACAGTAATAATACATTAGGTAATACAATTATATTTATTTATTTCCTGATAATGGTCAATATATTGTCATACTTATATTTTCTTATAATTCACCGTGATGCATAGAATTAATGATACAAAACCTGTTATTAACTAGTCACATTGTTCCAGGATAAACATTAATTTTCATTATGTAATACAATGCTGTGCAGTTCCACAAAGGTGTTTCTAATATACATACATTACAGTTTATTTATATTTTTTCTTGTCATACATACATTTTCATATCATGAGTGTATTTATGTGATATATTATAATTTTTCAGAATAAATATTTATTTTCATTAGGTAATATAGTATTGTTAATTTACCCACAGAGGTTTTCTTACTACACACACACACACACACAGACATTTGCTGACACTAGTCTGAGACACTCCATAGCAGTCACTAATTGTCAGTTGATGTCCACCAGTAGCCATACATCTCAAAGTTATGAGGGCCTGCAGATGTTGTGGTATCGGGCAACCTATTGGGAAATTACAGTATAATTAGTTAACACAACTGTCCCTGTACATTCACTGTGGTTACATAAATACTGTATTACACACCACTGTAATTTACTGTATATTACATTCTATGGATATATGCTATTCCTCTAAAATACATCTTGAACCCTTCATCATCTTATATGAATAAACAAACCTGGAATTTGCATATTTTAAACTGCATGCTTTTCTTTATACAAATGCCGTGACCCACACACTGTTTCATTTCTGACTCTGTCAAACAATCTCACTCCACTGATTGCCGTTCAACATTGCAAATTAATCACAACCACTAGTGTCCTCTCTCTACTCTCTCTGCATGCTATAGTAACATATCTGTAGGTATACAGTATTGTGAGTTATTTTGAGTGGCTTGATATATTTATTACCCTTCGGAAATTATGTTTTAAATTACATACCGGTTAGGTCAGCAATCTGCCGAGCTTCAAGACTCCAGAAGACAGCCTCACAGTTGATATTAGGTTAGGTCAGGTGAGGATCGTCTGATGGATGAAATAACATATATACTGTACTTTGTTTATATGGACACATGTTTACTTAGTATCACTGACCTGAGTGTACCTTAATAAATCATTTAAAAACTATATAATATACTCATACAATATGAAATTTTGGGACTATAACCACCCTATATATTACTTATATCCAATCAAATATTAAAACAAACATTATTAATGGAGAGATTATAATAATTTCCTTGATAATAAGCCTAAATTTGATTGTTGTGTTGAAGACTAACCCAGATTTTTTTGTCTTCCTGTAACTTAAGTTACTGGATTGGACCAACATTTCAAGTGCATACATGTATGATAAACGCAGGTTTGCATACATTACTCTACATTAATCAATTGTTCTAACACATAAACCATCTGTGTCATATTGTTCTGTTCAATTTTTTTTATACAAGCACGAAATGTGAAGTATATTGAACCTTGTCAACATTTCTGCCCTTATGCAATACGGTCACTCTCGACAATTTTTGTTGGTGGACGTCTCAATATCCCAATAGATAAGTTACTAACATATATTTTATGGCCAAAAAACTTCAAGTGACTCACCAGTCAGCGGTGAAGAACGGCGAGGACCAGGGTGTGTTTATAGTGTCCAATCGACTCCAACGTATCCTTATGGTGTTCAGAAAAGTAACTGGAACTTGCCCCATAGATGAATATGTGTTATAAATACGAAAATATGGTTGCAATTACTTGCAAATTTGTTTCTAAATACATGTGTATAGACATTATTTTTATTTTTATTTCATATTTCAATACAGGGTCTCAATAAGGCATGGTCCACCCTCCCTAGCCACTCAGTGAATCATCCCTTTAATTCCAATAATATTTAGGTTTTGTGATGTGGCAAGTGAGTGTTCCTCATAGGGAGGGGTGTTTAATTAAAACTACGATTTTTTTCAAGTAAGGGCCCTCAATTTTTTTAAAGCTACGGGCGTCATCAGAGCCTAGAAGGTGCAGACGACAGTAACGTCACGTGGTGGTGGGCAGTGTGTGTGTGTGTGTATCTGTGTGTGTGTTAGTATGTTATGGAGGTACACAACAAAAAGGTGAGCAAATACTTACTTTTATTACATTCTTTTAACCATTCCAACCCCTCTGTGTGAGAGAGAGAGTGAGAGAGAGTCATGGCGGAGTAGTGATGAAGGAGGGAAGGGTGCCTACATTTCACAATATCAACAAAAAGGTGAGTAAATGCCTACTTTTATTACTTTCTTTTATCCATTCCAACCCCCCTGTGTGTGTGTGAGAGAGAGAGAGAGAGAGTCATGGCGGAGTAGTGATGAAGGAAGGAAGGGTGCCTACATTTCACAATATCAACAAAAAGGTGAGTAAATGCCTACTTTTATTACATTCTTTTAACCATTCCAACCCCCCTGTGAGAGAGAGAGAGAGAGAGAGTCATGGCGGAGTAGTGATGAAGGAGGGAAGGGTACCTACATTTCACAATATCAACAAAAAGGTGAGTAAATGCCTACTTTTTTATCCATTCCAACATCCCTGTGTGTGTGTGTGTCATGGCGTCAAGGTAATGAAGGATACCACCATGCAGCATTTCATTATTTTCATATCGACTAAAAGGAGTAAATGTCTACTTTATTATTATTATTATTTTTTTTTTAACCATTCCACCCATGGCTAGACTTTCGAGTGAGTTAGTTAGTTGGTTAGTTAGTTGTTGGAACTTTACGCCTATTGACTTTACGCTATAGTGGGTCATTAATTAATACCGAACGTTGTATGTATGTGTGTATGTGTGTAAATAGCGTGTGCAGACGTGTGTGTGTGTAGAAACAGTATGTGTGTGTGTGTGTGTGTGTAGAAACAGTATGTGTGTGTGTGTGTGTGTGTGTGTAGAAACAGTATGTGTGTGTGTGTGTGTGTAGAAACAGTATGTGTGTGTGTGTGTGTGTGTGTGTGTGTGTAGAAACAACATATGTGTGTGTGTGTGTGTGTGTGTGTAGAAACTATGTGTGTGTGTGTGTGTGTGTGTGTGTGTAGAAACAACATATGTGTGTGTGTGTGTGTGTGTGTAGAAACAGTATGTGTGTGTGTGTATAGAAACAGTATGTGTCTGTGTGTGTGTAGAAACAGTATGTGTATGTGTGTGTGTGTAGAAACAGTGTGTGTGTGTGTGTGTGTGTGTGTATGTGTGTGTGTGTAGAAACAGCATATGTGTGTGTGTGTGTGTGTGTGTAGAAACAGTATGTGTGTGTTTGTGTAGAAACAGCATATGTGTGTGTGTGTGTAGAAACAGTATGTGTGTGTGTGTGTGTGTGTGTGGAATCAGTATGTGTGTGTGTGTGTGTGTGTGTGTGTGTAGAAACAGCATATGTGTGTGTGTGTGTGTGTGTAGAAACAGTATGTGTGTGTGTGTGTGTGTGGAAACAGTATGGAGAAGTAGGTGTGTGTGTATGTGTGTGTCACCGATTCTACCAGCTTAAATATACAACAACAAACCCTCTTTCCGTCCACCCACAGTTTCGGAAGTGATGGAAGGGAGGCTCCACTCTTACCCCCATCTGCGCTCTTGTTAATTTTAGAAGGAAAAGCTCTTTGCCATCGCAATCCTCGTTGGTTTTTACATATACTGACCAATTTTCATTGCAAACGAGCAACAAATAATATTTTTCTCAAATTTGTTGAAAAAAAAATGGAAAATATGAACAACAAAATCTGTTTCAGAATAGCATAAGATTTTATGTGGACTATCTTCTGATATATAGCAACACTTCTATAGAATGAAAAGTCCTTTATCACTGTTATAAAAGGGAAAATTCCTCGCCTGAAATTGTTGAAAAAAAATTGTCGCCTGAAATTTTGGGAAAAAAATTCACCAAAAATAAAATAATAATTTTTGATCGAAATCCCTCTAACGGAATGTGCTCATATATACATATATCACGTATGAAAAGATTCATTGACATGACGTAAAAACCCTTCGTGTTGTTAGCTATTATACTTGAAAATATCACTTGGTAAAAAAATTTAAATTAAAAATTTTTTAGTTGGTGCTCTAAATTTGTAATACCTCCATTTTCTTTATCTTCCCTAAGTTATACAGAGTATGGAGAATTGGCTAGTGTATGGTAGACTATTGAAATTTGCCGATTTTTTTA
>JAWQEG010001409.1:0-2500 GCA_033782935.1 Petrolisthes cinctipes | reverse complement strand
AAAGTAGATTATTATTTTGAAGAGAAAAGGGCGAGGGAGGAATGTAAATGAGTGATGAAGAATTGGGGAAAGGGTCGAGATAAGTGATGGAGAGGAAGAGTAGCAGAGTGACAAGTAAATAGAATAAAAGGTAAAAAAAATAAATGGAGAGTAAGGGAAAGAGTAGATGAGTAATAACAAGTAAATAGAATAAAGGTTAGAGTATAAAGAAGAGTAAGGGAGAGTTAGAGGAAAGAGTAAAAGAGTGACAAGAAAATAGAATAAAGTTAAGGAAGTAAGGGAAAAGAGTAGAGGAGTAATGAAGAGTAAAGGGAAGAGTAGAGGAGGAGTAATGAAGAGTAAGGGAAAAGAGTAGAGGAGTAATGAAGAGTAAGGAAAGAGTAGAGGAGTAATGAAGAGTAAAGGAAAGAGTAGAGGAGTGACAAGATAGAGTAAAGGCTAGAAGAGTAAGGGAGAGTAAGGGAAAAGAGTAAGATGAGTAATGGTGAGGGTGAAGGTATAGGGGATGTATAGTATAGGGGATAGAGAACAAGATTGGCATATGGTAACCAAGATCCCTCCTTCCTTCCTTTCCTTTCCATCCAACATGATCACTTTTTATCCCCTCTACTGGATATTTCCCTGGAGGAGGAGGAAGCCCATCACCAATATTAATAACAACAACCTCTATTTATTTATTTATTTATTTATTTATTTATTCCCCTTGACTTGTTTATATATATATTGTATCATATCAAGGAGGTATTTTTATTATTTATATGAGATACATAGATATTGATAGATATAGATATTGATTGATAGAGAGATAAATTGGTTAGTTAATTGATATATAAATAGATTGACTTTATTCCCATGACTCTATATGTATATATTTTATGAAGCTGTATTTTATTTTATGTATATGAGATAGAAGATAGATATATTAATATAAACCTCTCTCTCTCTATAAATATAAATAATCCCTGACTCTTATATTATCTCTCTTTCTCTCTCTCTCTCTCTCTCTCTCTCTCTCTCTCTCTCTCTCTCTCTCTCTCTCTCTCTCTCTCTTTGTTTGTCAGATCTTTATATACAATTGCGTTATGCTTTTGTTTACCTGTATGTATGTATATGGTAAAGTATAAAATATAAACCGGTAAAGTATATATAAAGTCACCACCAGCCATAAAAAGAATTAATTGTCCAAGTCTACTTTTAATAGCCTAATTAATGGTGAAGTATTATTAATTATCTAACCAATCTTCAGCAAGTATGTAAAAATTATGATGATGAGACAGGATTAATAAACATTGTATATGATTGGTTCTCTACGTGTATGTCAGATGATTCTAAACAACAACAACAACAACAACAACAACAGTAACAGCAACAATAACAACAACAGTAATAACAATAACAACAACAACAACAGTAACAACAACAATAATAACAATAATAATAACAACAACAAAAACCATAACAACAACAACAGTAACGGAAACAAAAACAACAACAGTAACAACAACAATAACAACAACAATAATAACAACAATAACAACAACAATAATAACAACAACAATAATAACAACAACAATAACAACAACAACAAAAACAACAACAACAGCAACAATAACAACAACAATAACAACAAAAACAACAACAACAACAAAAACAACAACAAAAACAAACAACAACAACAAGACCTGGGTACATATTATTGATTCGTGACGGTACTTATTATATACATTTTGGTCCCGTATAAAAAGCAAAACAATAACAGAACAAATTTGGAGCATATAGGCAATGAACCGAAACGAGGTCTATTCCGTTGACAAGAGATAAAAGGATTAAGGGGGTGCGGGAATAGGGGGGGGGGGGGGTTAGGGGGGTGCGGGTTTTTTTTTGGGGGGGTCAGGGGGTTTGGGGTTTTTGGGGTGCGGGAATAGGGGGGACAGGCTGAAGGGGGGGGTTAAAGGGGTGCGGGGGTTTAGGGGGGTGCGGGAATAGGGGGACAGGCTTGGAAGGGTTTAGGGGGGGTGCGGGGGTTTGGAGGTTTAGGGGGGTGCGGGGGTTGGGGGGGTTTAGGGAGATTCGGGGGGGTTTTGGGAGGGTCGTTTTTTTTTTTGGGGGGGGGGTGCGGGAGTAAGGGGACAGGCTTGAAGGGAGGGGGGGGCTTAGGGGGGTGCGGGAATAGGGGACAGGCTTTCTACCCCCCCACCCCTACCCCCACAAGCCTGTCCCCCTATTATTCCCGCACCCCCCAAACCCCCCCTCCCTTCAAGCCTGTCCCCCTATTATTCCCGCACCCCCCAAACCCCCCGCCCCCCCCTTAATATGAGAATTGGTAACGGGAAACTCATCGACCTGCAATATTTGGTGGTGTATGTAGAATTACAGGCAATGTACTGTAATGTATGTATGTATGTATGTATGTAGTTTGTGCATCAGTGTATTATTGGTTTGTCGATACACACACACACAATCATCCACCTCACCTGTCCCTCTGAAGTACAGCATATGT
>JAWQEG010001408.1:72500-79998 GCA_033782935.1 Petrolisthes cinctipes | reverse complement strand
ACCTTCCATACATACATACATCCTCTTTTCTCTAAATTATTGCACAGAGTCATGAAAGAACACACATATTTGATTGTCCATGAAGATATTAACTGCGAAGGATAGAATTTGAAGGAGTGATATATATTATTGATCCATCTCCAATGTGCTAAAAAAAAAATTAATGATAAGATTATACAGTAGTTTACTTGCAACTGATGATGTAAATTTACGTTTAGGCGAGTGATTGAAAGGGCAGTCTTCAAGAAAATGTGGTAGACTATGATTAATTATCAAGCAGAGCAATGAGTTTTTATAGTTACATTTGGAATAGTCATGTAGCCATCAAAAACCTTCACTGGAGCTATCGAATATTGCTTCATGATCACCGCACAGCATTGTAATTTTCTTGTGTACAGCGAGTCTTTTCATCCCCAAACCCATCAGGAAAGTACACTCGTGATACGTAATCTTTGACCAGAGACGAATGGCAGGCACCACATATACCCTGCATTCGAACTCAGCCTGTATAGGTGTACTGGGTGGGGAAATGAACAATACCAGGCAATTCGAAGCTTTCTGTTCCTTACACTTTGGTCAGAAATTATGTATCACGAGTGTACATACATACATTCTCGTGGTCCCCCCTGACTGCCTGCCGAGTGTAGGTGGTGAGGGCGCGGCACACACACACTTCATATTACGTCATGTCACTATACTCCTTGGGTTAGAGTCCAGGGTAATCAACTAACTTACTGGCTGGCCACACCTGACTGGCTACACACACACATGCGCCATCATTACTGGGGTACTTATCCTGTGCATCACTGCGTATCATGACCGACTCAGGGTATTGTTGGTTGGTAAGTTCTCTCTCTCTCTCTCTCTCTGCTGAAGGGGGTGGGGGCTCCTCCAGATGCAGTCTCGTCCCGCCCTGCCCCGCCAATCCAAACATAGTGTTCCCATTTTCATGTGTGTCATTGTAAAGTCAGTTTCATATCTTCTTTTTCTTATTATGACGATCACATAATTCTCTTTTTCATACATTCTCTCTTTGTCTGCGTTCATGGGATTAGCAGTGTAAGACTATGCTTTAATGTTTTGTGTGTGCTGTAAGGGCCGTGTTCCCCTGAAAGATATAGCTTCTCTGTCCAATGCAGGCAAATATATTAAGGAATATTTTCATATTTGATAGGTCAAAGATGAAATTAGAACATCCAAAAGGGAAGTAAGTCGGGAAGAGGCATGAAGGAAATGGGAACAGCACTGGAGGGCGATGGGTTTTAGGGAGGAAGTATTTGAGAGAAAGAGGAGGAGGGGTTGGGAGGGAGAGAGGATTGGAGAAAGGAGAAGTAGGAGGGGTTGGGAGGGAGAGAGGGTTGGAGAAGAGGAGGAGGGAGTTTGGAGAAAGAGGAGGAGGGGTTGGGAGGGAGAGAGGGTTAGAGAAAGGAGAGGTAGGAGGGGTTGGGAGGGAGAGAGGGTTGGAGAAAGGAGAGGTATAGGAGGGGTTAGGAGGGAGAGAGGGTTGGAGAAAGGAGAGGTATAGGAGGGGTTGGGATGGAGAGAGGGTTGGAGAAAGGAGAGGTAACGGGTTGGGAGTGAGAGAGGGTTGGAGAAAGGAGAGGTAACAGGGGTTGGGAGTGAGAGAGGGTTGGAGAAAGGAGAGGTAACAGGGGTTGGGAGGGAGAGAGGGTTAGAGAAAGAAGAGGTTACAGGGGTTGGGAGGGAGAGAGGGTTGGAGAAAGGAGAGGTATAGAAGGGGTGGGGTAAACATAGCCAAATGAAGCCACCACTACCAGCCAGGGTCACGGTCATGCAGCCATAAGGAGGAGGGGTCATGAACGCTGTCTGACCTGTCTTTCTTACCCTGGCCATGAGTTGTCTGGTTATTTACATGTTAAGAGATCATTTGTGTACAGGCCCGAGCAGAGGGAAAGGGAAACACAACCTTTGCCTCTTGAACTTGAACAGAATAGAATGGAAACTCTTCTTTCAGTGTCAAATGGTGTTGAGAGATAGTTTTGAGCTTAAATATATCATGGTGAAGTGTCTAACTCTCATTACTCGTGATAAATTATAATGAAAAGTGCTGTGTATATATGAATTGTGCTAATGAAAAATACTGCAGTCATTACTTGGTTAAGGACTCGTGATTTCTCCTTCATTTTTTCGTGCACAGCCATGAGTGGGTGACTTTGAGTTCGCTGTTGTCTCACCCATAAAATAGTGCACCGACAGGAACGTACAGGACTGTGTTAAGAAGTGAATGTTGTCTGCCACAGAAAGAAAACCATTAGCTTATATATCGGGTTAGATGCTAGGACACTGACCACCATGTCTTCCCTCTGGCCAGGTGTGTGAGCTATACATGGTTGGTGACTCTGTAGCATCACATCAGGGAACTTTCCCTCGTCCTATGGTTAAAGTATTATTCTTTTCGCCCTCCAAATTGTTCTCAGAGAATTAAAAGACATCAGTGGATCTGAACGGAGGAAATGTGGTCTAAAAATGGAAGATAAGGAATGAAGGTAAACTATGCTAGTTTTATGTCAAATTAAAGTTTTATTAACAAATCTTTCCAATTTGTTCGCAGGGGACTTGAGGACATCAGCGAATCTATACTGAGCACACCTGTCCCAAAAATGGTGGACGAAGGACGGAGGACGAAGGAAATAAGGTGTTGGTGTGACGGACCCCAACTGGTGAGTGAGTCAGCAGGAGCGGCTCCAGTCCAGGCCGGACCAAACAGGGTGGAGCAGACTCTTATGGTAGCTTGCTCCACCCCTCCACCCCTTCCACCCTCCCTCATTCCTCTTCAATCAACCTCCCTCCCTCCCTCCCTCCCTCCCTCCTTCCCTCCCTATCCAATCCTTGTCCCTCGCCGCGCCGCCACCGCCCACTTCCACCGGAAGTTGGTGGAGGTGGAGGTGGTGCGGGTGGAGAGGGCAATGTCGCTCTTCATAAGAAACTGGTTGGAGTGAAGGTGTTAGAGGACATTGTGTGTGTGTGTGTGTGTGTGTGTGTGTGTGTGTGTAAGGTGGATCAGTTGGGGTAAGTATAATATGCTTACTCTTGTGCGAATTATATTCATGCAGGAATTCTAGGATACTTGTACTGTACACAAACATGTATGAAAGTTATGTAAAATATTTCCACTATTTTCGTTCGTATATATTCATTTGCTCAAAATAGTATTCGAGAATGAGAGCAAAGAGTTAGACATGTACTCACACCACTTTAACAATTGTGGTTTCAATAATATAAACCTCACCACATTTGAGTTACCCTATCTTGAGACTCAAAGAAGCACATTTGTCTCTTTTTTCCTCTGCAGTTTGACCTGTAGAAGGGTTCGAGGCATGATTGAGTGGTTGATGGGTTGGAGAGATAACACAAAATAGCAGAGCAACAACTGAGGTCATAAGTCCCTGAAGGAAGAGAGGAAAATATAGCAAGCTTTCGAGAACAGGAACAGAAGGATTTGTTGAAGAGCTAAGAGTGAGACGAGGGAACCAAAGGGGAATCAATAATCGATTTCACAGTCCTTCATTATCGATGTGTAAGCGTCAGTACAAACTAATGGGAACCGAGGGGGTAAGTTTCTGATTGAATGTTGTTATGATCCGTGTGACTGAGCCGTGAAGCGTTCATAATCATGCGACTGTTGCTGATAGATGTAATGAATGTGGGAACTGTCTGAATTCTTTGATGATATTAAAAGCTTTCATTCAATTTATGGATAGGGAGAAACCAAACAAAAGGGAATGACGATGAGATCACTCCAAAATCTGTGTGTGTGTGTGTGTGTGTGTGGGGCAGGGTGATGGGGAGGTGATGGAAATGTTTTGGTGTGGGTGTGAGAAGATGGTGGGGATGTTCTTGGGTGATAGTGTGGTTGGGGAGAGTTGTGAGAAGATGGTAAAGGTGGTTGTGGTGGGGAAACTATATGGAGTGGTTGTGAGAAGTTGAGGGGCTGTGAGAAGTTATGAGAGGTTGTGAGAGAAGTTATGAGAGGTGAGAGAAGTTATGAGACGTTGAGAGAAGTTATGAGAGGTTGAGAGGAGTTGAGAGATTGTGAGAGGTTGTGCGGAGTTGAGAGGCTGTGAGGAGTTGAGAGGTTGTGAGAGGTTGAGAGGTTGTGAGAGAAGTTATGAGAGGTTGTGAGCGAAATTATGAGACGTTGAGAGAAGTTATGAGAGGTTGAGAGAAGTTATGAGAGGTTGAGAGAAGTTGAGAGGTTGTGAGAGAAGTTATGAGAGGTTGAGAGAAGTTGAGAGACTGTAAAGAGGTGATGGGCCAGTTAAAGAGAGGGTGTGGGGGCTGGGGAGGGGAGGAACCTGATGACCGCTTCCGACCCAACCTGGCCACATCCCAGACCAGTCAGAGCCAGCCAGCCAGCCAGCCCTTCAGGGTCGTAGGTCATCTCCTCCCTCTCCTCCTCCTCCTTCTCCCCTCCCTCTCCTCCTCCTCCCCTCCCTCTCCTCCTCCTCCTCCCTTCCTCCTCATCCCCTCTCTTCCTCCTCCTCCCCTCTCTTCCTCCTCCTCCCCTCTCTTCCTCCTCCTCCCCTCTCTTCCTCCTCCTCCCCTCCCTTCCTCCTCCTCCCCTTCCTCTCCTCCTCCTCCCCTCCCTCTCCTCCTCCCCTCCCTTCCTCCTCCTCCCATCCCTTCCTCCTCCTCCCATCCCTTCCTCCTCCTCCCATCCCTTCCTCCTCCTCCCATCCCTTCCTCCTCCTCCCCTCCCTTGCTCCTCCTCCCCTCCCTTGCTCCTCCTCCCCTCCCTTTCCTCCTTCTCCCCTCCCTCTCCTCCTTCTCCCCTCCCTCTCCTCCTTCTCCCCTCCCTCTCCTCCTTCTCCCCTCCCTCTCCTCCTTCTCCCCTCCCTTCCGCCTCGCATCCTCTTCCCTCCCACCCTACCCATCCCTGCAACTATCCCCTTACCATACCAACTCTTCCCTCTCCTCCGCTTCCCCTCCCTCTCCGCTACCCCTCCCTCTCCGCTACCCCTCCCTCTTCGCTTTCCCTCCCTCTTCTCTTCCCCTCCGTCTTCTCTTCCCCTCCGTCTTCTCTTCCCCTCCGTCTTCTCTTCCCCTCCATCTCCGCCTCCTCTTACCTCCCACTCTACTACCCATCCTGCCACAATCCCCTCACCATCTCCTCACACATCCCTTCCTTTCTCTTCCCTGCAGCTACCTTGAACCACCACCACCACCTTCTTCTTTCTCCTCTTCCTCCTCCTCCCATATGCCCCTCACCACCTCTTTTCTCTTCCCACTCCCATCACCTACTCCTCTCATCCATCCACTTTCCACTCCCATCACCTACTCCTCTCATCCATCCTCTTTCCACTTCCATCACCTACTCCTCTCATCCATCCTCTTTCCCCTCCTCCTCCTGTCCACTGTATCCCTCCCTTCCCCTCCACTGCACTCCTCTCCCTCTCTCACTTGGCTATTCTTACCTCCCACCACCACGGACGGTCCCACCAAGCTATGCCAACCACCTTCCGGTCATTATCAGCACAGGTCAGGCACAAACATGGGCCGCACTGACAAACTTCCCGGAACAAGAGAGTCGAGACGAGATAATGTTACAACTGCTACATAGTGATATTCTTTATTTTCCTTTTGTCCTTTACTGTGTGTGTGTGTGTGTGTGTGTGTGTGTGTGTGTGTGTGTGTGTGTGTGTGTGTGTGTGTGTGTGTGTTACTGCTTCTCTCTATTTCGCTTTTGTCATTTCCTGCGTGTGTATCTTTTGTCCATTCCTGTGTGTGTGTGTGTGTGTGTGTGTGTGTGTGTGTGTGTGTGTGTGTGTGTGTGTGTGTGTGTGTGTGTGTGTGTGTGTGTTACTGCCTCTCTCTGATTTCCATTCGTCCTTTCCTGTGTGTATGTGTGTGTATTTTCGTTTCGAGCTTCTTTCAGTTGTGTGTTCAATTATCCTTTAGCATGACATTTTACACTATGCACACTTACTGTATGTCTTATATTTACCTGCTCGTTTACATGTCTAAAGAGTACACATTTTAACTTGCACACATTCACCTATCTTGTACGCACGAAAGTAAGTGGAGTTGTTGCCCAAATCATCATCATCTCGTATTACAATGCCTGTCGTGTCTAGTTGTCATTCCTCTGTCACATTTTTTTTTTTCAGTGTATTATGAAAAGACGCAAGTTAATAAAGGGGCGATTTTCCTGTTGGTGAGTTAGAAGGCTAGGTACTGATTCCTCCTAACTGTACCAGAAAACAGACGCCCTCAATGGTAAAGTACTAATAGGGGATCTGTTTCCTGGCATAGTATGGAGGAATGAAAAACCTTCCTATTCACCAACAAAAGAATCTGCCCTTAAGGACTCTGTGATCGTGTATGAGAATCGGTGGCTTCTGATTCCTCCTGATATTTGAAGGACTCGTTTACCTCCAATTTCCTGACTTCATTACGTGGAGCCCCCTTAAGGGAGCTAACTCTTGACAGAGAGAGAGAGAGAGAGAGAGAGAGAGAGAGAGAGAGAGAGAGAGAGAGAGAGAGATGGATGGATGGATGGATGGATGGATATTGCTTTCCCCTCCCCAAACAATGAGGGGAAACATAATACCTTCTCCCTCGCTGCTTGTCGTAAAAGAAGACTTAAATAAAGGGGCTTCCACTGTCTTCTCCAACTGTCCCTTTTATTTTCATCTGTTACCTCTTGTGCTTACTGGCCTTACCTTTCAATCACCTTCTTCCTCGGGCGCCATATGATCTCGGTGTTGTGACGCCTAATATAAACATTCTCCCACGTCTTACAGGGTCCTTAATCTTTCATTTTAAATCAGATTCACCTTTTATATTTTACAGTATATGCCATTTTTATATACAGTTTTTATATACATTTCTTATAGCCTTTAATACTTTCTTGTTTTGTTTTTTTTTCAAACTTTTCTATCTATATTGTAATGCCTCTGTGTAACAATGAAGTGGCCAGCAAAATTATAGTTGGGTCTATCCTTCAAACACTGTGTGAACGTTTTCTTTTAGGACCGATGTTGATCGCTTTCTTTGTATTATATGACTAACTTAAGCATTTTTGCCCTGACGATTTTCCTTCCTTTCAGATCTCATGCGAAAAGGAGAGTCGTGAATGTTAGTGTATGGCTGGAATGTGTTGATGCCTACATTTATGACCCAATATTATGATACATATTGATCAACAACTTAAATAGCTGTCAAAGGTCGTAATTAAATTCATTTCCTCTTAATTAAGAGACCCTGTGATGTAATCAGAATATTGGAGATAAACGAGTCCTTTAAATACTGACACGAAACACTACCTATATGGATGGAGTTTTTTTCGTGGCATAGTCAGAAGGAATCAGAAGCCTCCAATTATCGCACACGATCACAGATACCTTAAGAATTCCACAGCAAATAGAAGTTCGCTTCAAGCACATCAACAACTCCGGCCAACACTCACCTGTCTGAAGCACCTCATGTTCCTGGAGCAGAGCCTGGCGAGCCTGGTCTGTGAGGTGCAGAGGGCCGC
>JAWQEG010001408.1:0-67500 GCA_033782935.1 Petrolisthes cinctipes | reverse complement strand
CACTTGCTTTATAAGACCTCTGAATTCCCACACTTCCTACGCTTTTCCATCACTTAATTAACCCATAACCCCTACTAATCTCTTCAAAAAAGTTTGCGAATAATAACTAAATCCAAATAAGAAGTTTTTTGCTTGATATTTTACATACAAATTTAGAGACGTAGATATAATTGCAGCTCAACATTGCCAACAATTATTCCTTTTGTGTCTAACAACTCGAGACGAATTTTCTTTCATAGGGAAGTACTCCTGACATCCAGAGGTTAAAACATCTTTCCAGTGACCCATAAAGAAAGAGTCGTGTCTAGCATAACAAACCTGGACGAACAAAACACGATTAAACAAAATAAATACTGAGTTATCTACCACGAGTGAGAGAAAGTATAGTCAGTCATTCCATAAGTCTGTCCGTCAGTAAGTCATTCCGTCATTACGTCATTTCGTAAGTTCGTCAGTCAGTCAGTTTGTCAGTCCCTCAGTCAGTTTGGCCAAGAGTAAAAAAAAAATAATGTTAGAAGCATCGGCATAATATTTCATCCTTTACATAATAATAATACGAGGGACAAGGTTAGTGCTGGTGTAAAGGGATGATTGTTGTTCCTTACGTCTCCTTCACTGATAGACAATGGGAAATATCAGGACAACCAACATCTCCATTAAGTAATTTACATCCCTGTGTAATTACATAAGGCATTCATAATAACTCGATGTGGTGGGAAACAATGAATAACATAAATTTTATTGTACATTACACACACACACACACACACACACACACACACACACACACACACACACACACACACACACACACACACACACACACACACACACACACACACACACACACACACACACACACACACACACACACATATATATAGGATGATCTACATAGAGAATTAATAGTAAAAAAGAGGAAAGGGTTGACTAATAGTAGATTGTGTGATATAAATAAGTATAACACGTAACACTAACAAATAATAATTCTTACATCAATGGGTCCATATGAAAAAAAATCTAGGCATATATAGAGCAAAGATAGTCTGACCCAAGCATGACATTATAGAAGTATAATATTATATGAAATTTTTTATACTGTGAATTGCAAAGTATTATTGTATTGTACTGTTGAGTTGGGTACCTTATTGGAGTTATGTAATAGCCTGCATGGTACTTTAACTATAAGGTCATCACAAGCGAAGCCAGTCTGGGCCTCCATAACTCACTGGTGGTGTTCCAGTTACTTCACCTCCACCATCACCACCACCAAAATCGCTGTCATTATTACCATCACCATCGCTGTCATCACCACCACCACCATCATCATCGCTGTCATCATTACCAACACAGCTGTCACCATTACCACCATCACTTTCACCATTAGTACCACAGCTGTCATCATTACTACAACAGCTGTCATCATTACCACCACAGCTGTCATCATTACCACCACAGCTGTCACCATTACCACCACAGCTGTCACCATTACCACCACAGCTGTCATCATTACCACCACAGCTGTCATCATTACCACCATCGCTGTCACCATTACCACCACAGCTGTCATCATTACCAACACAGCTGTCATCATTACCACCACAGCTGTCACCATTACCACCACAGCTGTCACCATTAGTACCATTACCACCATTGCTGTCATCATTACCACCACAGCTGTCACCATTAGTACCATTACCACCATTACTGTCATCATTACCACCACAGCTGTCATCATTACCACCACAGCTGTCATCATTACCACCACAGCTGTCATCATTACCAGCACAGCTGTCATCATTACCACCACTATCATCACCATTACCACCACCATCGTCACCATTATCACTACCACTGTCACCAACACCACCACCACCACCACCACCACCACCACCATCACCATCACTGTCATCATCACCTGAATCACTATCTTCCGTAACACCACTCACTCACTACCATCACCATCTTCAATACCATTTCTATCTTCCTACTATACCACCATCATCATCATCATCAACAATCTCCACCAACGTCAAATCTACCTCCCTCCCACACCCCCATCTCCACCAATACAAATTTATCCTTCCACACCACCATCTCCACCAACCAGCACCACCATTAATATTAACAACATCCCTTCCTTCCATATTTTCTTTTTCTCCACCGCCAATACAAATGACCACTCCACCATCATCATCTCCATCACCATCATCTCCAACACCAACACCATCATCCCCATCCACACCACCATCTCCACCACCACCACCACCACAATCTTCCATCCACACCACCATTATAACCACCACTAATTTCCACCTAAATAACCTAACCTAACCTAACCTAACCTAACCTAACCTAACCTAACCTCATCTCATCCAACACTATTTATTCCCATCTCTCCACCTCCTGACAAGACGCCAGGTTGGAAAATGAATGAATGAGTGTGTTGTTGGTGTATATTATATTTATGAATGTGTGTGTGTGTGTGTGTGTGTGTGTGTGTGTGTGTATAGAAGAGACGGTCAGCTAGCAGCCATGACACTCTTGGCGGGTCGTGTTTCCAAATATGTGTTGGTGGTGTGTTGGTGAGGGCGTTGGGTCCAGGCCAGGGTGGTACTTACTTACCTTATAGTCATGTCTCTCCTTCATCACCATCATTATTTTAATTATTATTGTGTCCTCTCATCACGATCGTCATCATCATCATCATCATCATCATCATCATCATCCTTATCACCCTTCCTTTACCACCACCATCATCATCATCACCACTACCCTTCCTTTACTACCATCGCAATCATTACCTTTCCTTTACTATCATCACCATCATCGTTATCACCCATCCTTTATTTATTATCATCACCACCACTTTTCATCACTACACCTCCCTCTACCAAAACCCGAATCATCATCACAAATCTTCTTCCTTCTCTGGCAACATCACAATCATCGCAGCTCACCACTGCCACCACTCCTACATACACTCTACAACATTACACATTACACCACCGTCATCACACGTACTCTTTTCACCATCAGTACTCCAACATGTTTTCTCCACCACAGCATTCGTACCTCGTCTCTGTACCGTCACCACACTTGCCCTCTCAAGTATAATTATACAAACCAGTACCCACCACCTCCACCACCACCACGATCATTACATGCCCCTCCACGGTCACCTCATCTTCCCTTTCCACTCTTTCCACTATCATCTCACACCTTTTGTCACTGGTGTCCTGAGTCTCGTTAAGTCCATTCAGATAAATTACAGCCTGCCATTGATTCAAGTCCAGGCTGTGTTAGTGATGCTTTGGTATAAATAATTCATACAGTAGAAGCTGAAGAGAGGCCTATTTCTTCTTGGGTATCCAACTATGCATAAATTTAATTAACGTGGTGATGCTTTTACGCTAGATTAAATATAGGACTATAGGCTAGACTATATTATACAGAGCTATAGGCTTATTCAAGTACCATATTTAGGTCTGTGTAAAGTATATATTTAGGGGATTATTTCTTATTATGTACCGTACTATAAAAACATATCCCCTACTCATATAGTGAAGTAACCTGCTTGCTGGCATAGTTAGAGGGTTCTGTAGCCCACCATTTAGACCCCAAGAGTGTATCCCTTGAACTCTTTCTTGAAGTATAATGACTTCCTATTAGGACATGTGTCTCTCCAGGATGATTCTCTGAATCAACTCCATAAGATTCTCTTTGCTGCCTTTCACCGCCCTCTCCATGACCCTCCCTGCTGACCTGTGCCCCTAAGTCAACCCAGGTCAGGTCGTGTTGTCGTCTCACCTACACTCAGGCAAACACTTAACTCTTACCATATCCACTCACTCATACATACATATATGCATGCATACATACATACATACACTTATACAACACAAAAATATGCACGCGCACACACAGACATTTTTACACACGCACATTATATACATAAACACACATGCACACACAATATTGACTTTTCTGCACTTGTACAGGTAGGCACGTAAGTTGTGTATTTGTTCCTTTTATCCTTCCATGATTTATAGCTAACTCTGTTTGTCACGACCAAATCTGTAAAGATTTGAAGGGAGAAAGTTCCTGTGATTTTGTGTTCGTAAAATATACTCATTACTTAATTTTACGCATAAGTTCATGGTTTTCGTTCTTCTAAATGATGTCTTTTTTTTATCATGTCAATAATCATTCCAGTTTGTTATTGTATAGTAGTGATAGGTAAGTGTATTGCATATATATAGTCCTGTATAATGAAAGAAAGATGAAATACAGGACTGTCTTGATCAATTTATGCGTATATATAATAATTATTTTCATGGTCACAACACTTCATGACCTCTGTACCATCAGAGATTGCGTATGGACGAATGAGACGTGAAGATCAACTCTGAATGTATTGTCGCCTACAAAAGTCCTTCCTACCATCCGTCAACTGAGTCGAAAAACTTGGAGTAAAAAAAAAAAAAAAAGTACTAGCTGACTTCAACTTGAGCCATTTATTTTAGTCTTCTTTTAGGTCTGAGTCTTATGTATTAAACACTTGAAACTTGAGCCGCGAGGTACAGTAGCCTTGACCAGGGATTACAGTTGCATCAGGGAACGAAACTCTGGACTTTTCTGAGAGCAACTACCGATTAAACCTTTTCCCAGTCGAGAGGGATTATAATACAGACTCCCTCACAGGTGTCCAAACCCTTGATCTAAATTTAAGGGATATTGGAACAGGGAAAACATAGCAGATGATCACAAAAGAAATCGTTTGAATACATGGACTTTTAAGACCTCATGAACCTCTGACTGACTGACTGACTGACTGACTGGCTGACTGACTGACTGACTGACTGACTGACTGACTGACTGACTGACTGACTGACTGACTGGCTGACTGGCTGGCTGGCTGGCTGGCTGACTGACTGACTGACTGACTGACTGACTGACTGACTGACTGACTGACTGACTGACTGACTGACTGACTGGCTGGCTGGCTGGCTGGCTGGCTGGCTGGCTGACTGACTGACTGACTGACTGACTGACTGACTGACTGACTGACTGACTGACTGACTGACTGACTGACTGACTGACTGACTGACTGACTGACTGACTGACTGGCTGGCTGGCTGGCTGGCTGGCTGACTGACTGACTGACTGACTGACTGACTGACTGACTGACTGACTGACTGACTGACTGACTGACTGACTGACTGACTGACTGACTGACTGGATGGATGGATGGATGGAGGGAAGGGACTGTGGTAAAGGTTCCCCTGAGGGCCGGGTCAAGGCACTCCACTTCTCACAACCACTTCCATACTAGGTGCTCCCTCCCAGCCACAACCACCTCATTCATTGGTTACCATCATGTCTTCATCTAATATCTCTTTCTTTTCTTGAGTTTGGTGTTAGTTTTTATGATATTATTATTATTATTATTATTATTATTATTATTATTTATTATTATTATTATTATTATTATTATTATTATTATTATTATTATTATTATTATTATTATTTTTGCTTCCAGGCTTAAAGCGGTTTTCTTTCATTCTCAATCAATCAATCTTTTCGATGGGTATACTTCTAGAATCGCTGCAAAGGGATAAATTGTGGACTATATTTAATTTTTATCTCGGTACGTAGAGTTGTTCATCCAACGTTGAGTGTGCCAGGTTTTCTGTCCAGATTAATTACAGTATATTTTGTTTGTTTTTAAAATGGTTCTTTGCTTGTACCACGGTTATAAAGTTTGTATATATCCCTTTTTGGCTATATTTTCTCCTATGTTCTTGGATTGAAAGTGGAGTTAAACAGAGATTAATGTCATACATATTTTACTAATTTTGGTGATGGATAGACGCGTGACTCTACCACAATGATAACTCACAAAAAGTTATTATTTTTGTAGTTAATCTCTTGCGAAATGAAGAAATGTCAGTAGAAATAATATTAGCAAGTTGGCCACGAATTGTAAGAAGTAATTGCGAAATCCCATGTATCTATCTAATTATGTAGTAAATGCTGTGACGCAGACCTGAGTTTTTTTCCAGAGGCTGACCAAATATAGTACTAAACACATCTGGCCGGAGAATTTACGAAAACATAAAAAAAAAAAAAAAAATGAAAAATGTTGGATGGAATTTGGCAGGTCAGCGGTCATGACAAATTTTGGGTTATTTTTGGCAGGTTCGGGTCATGTAAAATTTTGGGTTATATTTGGCAGGTTCGGGGTCATGTAAAATTTTGGGTTATATTTGGCAGGTTCGGGGTCATGAAAAATTACTGAAAGAACACTTGGTTGTAGATGTCAAAACCCTGGCGGTGAAATATATCCTCTACAAGAGTCTCAATTAGTTTCATAAATACAAAAAAAAAAAAAAAAAAAAATATATATATATATATATACAATTCGTGGTAAATATAATGTTTATATTTTCTTGCTGATAACGGAAAAGATAAATTACTATATGCGAAACGCTTCTAGTAAAATACAGTAATTATATTTAGCCTTTTCACTAATAATTAGGTTCAGAAAAGAAGGAATAGTCATACACTCTAGGTCAGCATTTATGATCAGATTATTTAAACCACTCATATACCGACACGCACTGTACCGTATACTCGCACTTTTTAGGGGGTGTGGGAATAGGGGGACAGGCTTGGAGGGGTTTAGGTGGGTGCGGGGGTTTTTGGGGGGTGCGGGAGTTGGGGGACAGGCTGGGGGGTGGTTAGGGGGGTGCGGGAATAGGGGACAGGCTTTCTACCCACCCCAAGCCTATCCCCCTATTCCCGCACCCCTCCAGTCCCCCCCCCCCCCAAGCCTGTCCCCTACTCCCGCACCCCCTTAAGGAGCCTGTGATCGTGTATGAAAATTGGAGGCTTCTGATTCCTCCTGACCATGCCACGAAACAACCTCCCTCCATACAGGTGATGGTGTTTCGTGGCAATATTTGAAGGACTAATTTATCTCCAATTTTCCAACTACAGCACAGGGTCCCATAAAGAGGAAAATATATATAGTATAACTTGACAGTCTGTGGCGTATGTATGTATGAGGCAAGGAAGGAAAAATATGACAATTTATGGAACCCAACCCAACACAACCCTGACCAGAATCTTCGCGTGAAAAAAAAAAAACTTGTAATAGAAAGGGAGTGTGTGTACAGTCGGCGGCAAAGGTCCTATCGCTTTACCCACCTGTTTTTTTTTTTTTTTTTTTTTTTTTTTTTAAGATAATAATTATTGTACAGTAAAGGGCAATAATCGAACACTTATATTCACCATACCAAATTCAAATATCCAGCAGACAACTAAATCAACAAACAAACAAACAAACAAACAAACATCTCTGGTGCTTCAGTTCAAAAGCCTGTAAATCTTAAAAGGGGGGAAACTTCTGAAGGGTGAATTGGATGCTGAGCTGAGTGACTTCTCCAAAAAACATGTCACAAAACCGATCCCCTCTTAGTGACATTGAGGTAATTATTATTCGGGATTATTATTTTTTTTGGGGAGGAATCGGTAGCCCAACAAATGATCATAACAAAATGAGGTTCTTATATTTTGTTTCCATGTTGATGTTGCG
Organism: Petrolisthes cinctipes; assembly: GCA_033782935.1. NCBI lineage: Eukaryota > Metazoa > Arthropoda > Malacostraca > Decapoda > Porcellanidae > Petrolisthes > Petrolisthes cinctipes. Next base: position 59,900 of record JAWQEG010001408.1, on the reverse strand, counting down.
ACATGAATATTGCCTCTTGACTTTACAGGTGGCGGGGTGTTGTGTGAGTCTAACCTTGGCTTCCTAAAGGTATGCTAACAGTATGTCGAGGGTACACTGTGGCTGAGGGTGCATGGGTTGTTATTCCTCTTATCCGCATATCACTGTTTATTTTGCATTATCTCTCTCTCTCTCTCTCTCTCTCTCTCTCTCTCTCTCTCTCTCTCTCTCTCTCTCTCTCTCTCTCTCTCTCTCTCTTTCTTGAGTGAGTGAGTGAGTGAGTGAAAAGTTGGAGACATTGCAGGAATTCGTCACACTCAACGTAGGAATGACATCGACGCCTACAGCACCCTTCGACACAACCCCCGTACAGACTGCCTCTACACCCTTACCTCCACAGGCACCACCAACTACACCATCTCCACGGGAGGAGTTCCGCGTTGTCAGGAACAACATACGACCCACAAGGAACATTATACCCATCACTACATGCCAAAACCGCTTCAAGATCCTGGCCGAAGATGAAGACGACACCGAGGCCAGGCTGGTTGGTGACTCCATGGTGAGGGGTCAGCTCACCGAGTTTTGTGGCCGAGCACCCAAGTCGAGGAAGCGATTTTGCATCCCGGGTGGTGGCCTAGACGACGTGATTGACACAGTGGACGAAGTGACAAGCCTGGCCTCCGACAACACCACGTACGTAATCCACGTCGGAACCAACGACGTATTGAAGACCAGATCGGAGGAGCTCCTCAACAAGTACCAACAGATGATTGCGAAGTTCAAGGAAAAGACGAACAACATCATACTCTCCGGAATCACCCCCCGCAGACAAGCAGACACCCGTTTCTACAACACCGCTACTAGTATCAACCGACGACTTGCCAACATCTGCAACGAGGAGAATGTCGATTTCGTCAACACATGGGACAATTTTTATTTTGATGACTCGTTGTTCTCAGATGATGGTGTCCATCTGAATCAGGTAGGAGCAGCCCGTTTTGGACGTTTGCTTAACGACGCGGTCAACAACCATCGTACACAAAACTGGTCTGCCCAGGTACGTCAAGGTCAGGTAACGTAAAACGAATAAAGAGAATAAACCGAAATAGCTTAAAGGTATTTTACGTTAATGCTCGCAGCATCCACAACAAATTTACAGACTTAGAAGAACTAACTTTCACAGAAAATTATGATATAATCGGCATAACAGAATCGTGGCTAAAGACCGAAAGCAGAGACTTCCTAGCAGAGTATAAAATTCTCGGCTACACAATATTTGAGAAGGGACGAACAAATAAAAGGGGAGGCGGAGTTCTATTATATATTAAAGACGACCTCAAACCGATCCTATTATCACAGCCCCATATCGATAACGTAGATACACTATATATACTCATTAGAAATAATTGCGGGATGAAACTTTTGTTAACTTTAATATACAGACCCCCAGCTCAACCAGTACAAACCGACCGTGATATCTATGAGCAAATAAACGAGATGAGTAACACGCATGAGGCCGTAATTCTTGGCGATTTTAATTTACCAGTAACAAAGTGGGGAGAACCATTATCAGCTCACTATGGACAAGACCTTTATACTAACTTACAAGAGAGCTCCCTTATCCAGTTTGTTAATAGCCCAACTCGTGAAAATAACGTTCTTGACATAGTATTTGCAACAAAAGAAGACTCGATAGGGAATATTAACGTGGGTGATGAGTTTACTAATAGCGACCACCGCATAATCACATTCAGTATAAATTTCAATAGAAGCGAAATAAATTACAGCTACGAAAAAATCCCCGACTTTAGAAAAGCTAATTTTCACCAACTCAGAGCGATACTAAAAGATACCGATTGGAAATGTCTGCGAGACACTAGTGACATTAATACACAATGAAACTTTTCCACTAATGCATATACAAAAGCGGTCAAAGATAGCATACCGTTAAAAAACCGACGTTCAGCAGAAAACTTAAAGCCCAAGTGGTGGAGTAAAGAGATAGCCGACTGTTTACGCGCCAAAAAGAATGCCCACAATAGAGTAAAAACCACAGACGACAATGACGAGCTGGCCAAGTTTAAAGACTTACAAAGAAAAGCCAAAAAGTTAATCAAACAGAGTAAAAAGACCATTGAAAAACACGTTGCAAATCAAAGTAAGACAAACCCGAAAGAGTTCTACAGTTATATTCGGCATAAGAAAGTACTCACGTCAACTATCGGACCACTACTTGATGAGAATGGGGACTTTACTACAGATGAAGAGCGAATGAGTGGTATCCTTAACAATTTCTTTGCATCAGTCTTTACTACAGAAAACTTGAACGATATACCAGCAGAAACAACAGTCCAAAATGAAAACACCGAGGTATTAAGTAATATCAGCATTACCGAAAGTTACGTAATAAAATGTATTGATAAATTAAATGTAAATAAGTCACCTGGGCCAGACACGATCTCCCCTCGCGTATTAAAAGAAGCAAAAAGTGAAAGAGTAAAACCTCTGACTCTGCTCTTTAACTATTCCTTACACACTGGAACATTACCTGACGAATGGAAGCTCGCTAACGTAACACCAATATTTAAAAAAGGCAGCAAATCTCTACCTAGCAACTATCGCCCTATCAGCCTAACCTTAGTCGTATGCAAAATGCTAGAGACAATCATACGAGATAAACTTACAAATCACTTAGAGGAAAACAACTTACTTAGAGACACTCAACACGGTTTTCGTAATAAACGCTCTTGCCTAACAAATCTATTAGACTTTTTAAATGACATTTTCAATGAATATGATAAGAGTAAAGCAGTAGACATCATTTATCTAGATTTCCAAAAGGCCTTTGACAAAGTTCCCCATAAACACTTAATATCTAAATTAAAATCACATAGAATCCAAGGCGATACCATAAGATGGATAGAGAACTGGCTAAGAAACCGAAAACAATGCGTGGTAATAAATGGAAAATCATCTAGTTGGACAGGCGTTACGAGCGGGGTGCTACAGGGGTCAGTTTTAGGGTCAATCCTATTCCTAGCTTACATAAACGACATAGATGATGGCCTCTCATGCATAATATCTCTCTCTCTCTCTCTCTCTCTCTCTCTCTCTCTCTCTCTCATTTGTGTGGGTATCTATCTATACATACAATTATCACACGTTATAAAGGAACCTCAATTCATCTAGCTGTCATGCCATAATAAATAGTGTTGGGATGGTAAGGTAATGTGTCTAGGAATAGTTACTCACTCTAATATCGAGGGTGGAGACGGCGTTATCGAATTCCTGGTCCGGACACCACATGAGGTAATCCCGACCCTCCGCCGCCAGCTGCAGGGCCGACATGTTCTGTGGGAAGAAAACGAAGCGATACAGGTTAGGTTAATTGAGGTGGTAATTCTTTTTTTGGTACATTGTGGAGTGCCTTGATTCCTCCAAAGTATGCTAGGAAACAGGACCAGAAGAGCAAAAATAATAGTGTTCTACATGTTGCTTGGAATAGTTTGGAGGAATCAGTTGCCTCAGATTTACCAACACAAATCTTCCCCCTTAAGTAAGATTTAGGTTAGCTTTGGAAAGGTGAGGTAAGGTTGGTTTAGGTTAGGTAGGGTTTGGTTAGGTAAGATTACATTAGGTAAGGTTGGGATAGGCTAGGTTGGGTTATGCTAAGTTGGGTCAGGTTAGGTAAGGTCGGGTTAAGATAGGTTAGGTAAGGTTGGATTAAGATTAATTAATGACGATAATATTGCTGAACAACTTACACTATTGGCTATACCCGTATATTTATATAATCTATTACACACAGTATTCTTTCACTGTACCTTTCCTACTAACCCTCTTTCTTTCTCTATGCCCATAATTGAATGAGGGAGAAAGAGACGAGAAAGGAGGAGAGCGAGGAAAAATAAACTCGTGAAAGAGTGATAATGTATTGGAGGAAAATTGGAGAAACAATGAGTAGGAGATTATATTATGCCCACTAAATGACTAAAGTGAGGGAAAGTATAGTAAAGTAGAAGACTGGAGGAGGAGGAGGAGGAGAAAGACGAGAGTTTGGACCAAGTAAAGAGGTGGCAGAAGAGGAGGAGGAGGAGGAGGAGGAGGGGTAGGGAAGGAGGGAGAGAGAGAAATGGCGAGAGGACACAGCCGGCGAGTCAACAGTGACGAGGCTCTCTTCCTCTACCCCTCTCTCTCCCTCTCTCCCTCTCCGTCACCTGGACCACCTTGGCCTCTCCACTGTTTACAGGTGTACTCAACCTATTTTATTTTTCAGAAGAGGGTGCATGAACTTAGATCAGGGCAGGTTAGTGATAAAATATAGTAACAACGACATTCCTGGGTAAAAAAATGCAGTTATATTAGGGCAGGATAGAGATAAAATATAGTAACCATGATCATCCTGGGCAGAGAAAGGCAGTTGTTTTGGGGAAGGTTAGGGATAAGAGAAAAGTCAAGAACCATCGACTACATAGGAGTCATTATTACTCAGGTTGGTCCGTCAGGTTTCTCATACTTCAAAGGTTTTCCTGCTGACTGAGGCGCCTCCATGTCATCCAGCCTGAATACAGTTTAAGGGGGTTGTATAGTTTTGGTTCATAGGAGTATCTTGATTCCTCCAAAGTATGCTAGGAAATAGGACCAGATGGACAAATACAATGCTGTCCTGTTGCTTGGAATGGTTTGGAGGAATTAGTTGCTCCAGATTTACCAGGAGTGTACTACCCCCTAAATGGGAGAATGTCTTATGGTCAAACTGAAGGGCTACTGATCCTCTATACGTGTAGGGAAGTGCACCCCTTAGGACCGAAGCAATCCCTTTCCTTCGAGCTTATTGTCCCTCCATTCCATTGCCTTCTCCCTCGCCCTACAGGGTCTTGAAGGTCTAGAGTGGTCTTTTTCATCCACTATTCACTTCAGTCTTGGGATATCGAACAGATTAATTAAAGACATAACATAATCAATTGATCCGTGAATATTTTTCCTTGAACTATTAATATTGTGGCTAAAAATGAAGACGCTACATTTTGAATAAAGATGTGGTATTACATTACGTCTAACGTGTTTTTAGAAGTCAAGGCAAATATTGTTCCTCGTCATTGAGCAGTGTTTTTGTTGTTTGCAGGTGTGAGAAGCAGCAGTCACCTTCACGTCCCTTGTGTCATGGTAAAGGACAAGGACCTCAAGGCTTCAAATTGTGATGTTAACTTCTTCAATTAGTGAGAGGTTGGTGCCATCATTGTTTTTTTATGTATGCTTTTATGTCTGTGTACAGTCGCGGCACATACTCCTTGACCAGAGTGTAAGGGGAAGTCTGTTCAAGGACTATGTGCCGCGACTGTACATGCATGTATGTTTGTGTATTTATTTATGTATTTATGTATCTTTTGCACTGTACCATATATATCTCTCATTGTAAAATTCTATCAAAAATTCTTATAACGTAACCATATCGTAAGCACGTTGATATCCTGTATATATTATCAGAGGAGTAAAGGAACAAATGATGGAGTTAGGGCAGGTGTTAGTATGAACTTTCCGTCTCTCTCTCTCTCTCTCTCTCTCTCTCTCTCTCTCTCTCTCTCTCTCTCTCTCTCTGGTTATAATTCCAAGGTATATTGTCTACCATTCTTATGCTCTTATTTACCATCCAATTATATTTTTCGTCTCTAAGTTTTAGTCATAAATATAATATAAGCATAATATACTGTACAATGTCATCTCACCCATTATATCACACGCTTTCTCCCACACACGTTGTCTATTTGATATCCCCCTTATCCTCCCTCACTCTCTTGGGTTTAGCGGGTATTCAGAGATGATAGGGAAGTACTGTTGTAGGGGAGATATGATGGAGAAGGATTTTGATAATTTCTACCAAACTGTACAGCTTTGTCTGGTGTGGTGTGAAGGGAAGGTTGTGTGTGACGTGTTGTATGAAAAGGAGATGAAGATGTAACTATGATTGGTTTGGTGTGAAGGGAAGGTGGAGGTATGGTGTAATGAGTGATGTGGTGTGTGAAGGGAAGGTATATTAGTGGTTCAATGAGTGGTGTGGTGTGAAGGGGAAGGTATAGATGTGATATTGAGTGGTGTGGTGTGAAAGGGAAGGTATAGGTGTGATATTGAGTGGTGTGGTGTTAAGGGAAGGTATATTTGTGGTGTAATGAGTGGTGTGGTGTGAAAGGGAAGGTGGAGGTGTGATATTGAGTGGTGTGGTGTTAAGGAAAGGTGGAGGTGTGGTGTAATGAGTGGTGTGGTGTGAAGGGAAGGTATATGTGTGATATTGAGTGATGTGGTGTGTGAAGGGGAGGTATATAAGTGTTGTAATGAGTGGTGTGGTGTGAAGGGAAGGTATAGGTGTAATGAGTGGTGTGGTGTGAAGGGAAGGTATATTAGTGGTTCAATGAGTGGTGTGGTGTTAAGGGAAGGTATATTTGTGGTGTAATGAGTGGTGTGGTGTGAAAGGGAAGGTATAGGTGTGATATTGAGTGATGTGGTGTGTGAAGGGAAGGTATAGATGTGATATTGAGTGGTGTGGTATGAAAGGGAAGGTATATGTGTGATATTGAGTGGTGTTGTGTGAAGGGAAGGTATATTAGTGGTGTAATGAGTGGTGTGGTGTTAAGGAAAGGTATAGGTGTGATATTGAATGGTGTGATATTGAGTGGTGTGGTGTTAAGGGAAGGTGGAGGTGTGGTGTAATGTGTGGTGTGGTGTGTGAATGGGAGGTATATTTGTGGTGTAATGAATGGTGTGGTGTTAAGGGAAGGTATAGGTGTGGTGTAATGAGTGATGTGGTGTGTGAAGGGGAGGTATATTTGTGGTGTAATGAGTGGTGTGGTGTGAAAGGGAAGGTGGAGGTGTGATATTGAGTGGTGTGGTGTTAAGGGAAGGTGGAGGTGTGGTGTAATGAGTGGTGTGGTGTTAAGGGAAGGTATATTTGTGGTGTAATGAGTGGTGTGGTGTGAAAGGGAAGGTATAGGTGTGGTGTAATGAGTGGTGTGGTGTGTGAAGGGAAGGTATATTAGTGGTGTAATGAGTGGTGTGGTGGGAAGGTATAATTGTGATATTGAGTGGTGTGGTGTTAAGGGAAGGTGGAGGTGTGGTGTAATGAGTGGTGTGGTGTGAAGGGAAGGTATAGGTGTGATATTGAGTGGTGTGGTGTGTGAAGTGAAGGTATATTAGTGCTGTAATGAGTGGTGTGGTGTGAAGGGAAGGTATAGGTGTGATATTGAATGGTGTGGCATGCAAGGGAAGGTATAGGTGTGATATTGAGTGGTGTGGTGTTAAGGGAAGGTGGAGGTGTGGTGTAATAAGTGGTGTGGTGTTAAGGGAAGGTATAGGTGTGATATTGAGTGGTGTGGTGTGTTAAGGGAAGGTATAGGTGTGATATTGAGTGGTGTGGTGTTAAGGGAAGGTATAGGTGTGGTGTAATGAGTGGTGTGGTGTGAAGGGAAGGTATAGGTGTGATATTGAGTAGTGTGGTGTGAAAGGGAAGGTATAGATGTGATATTGAATGGTGTGGTATGAAAGGGAAGGTATAGGTGTGATATTGAGTGGTGTGGTGTAAAGGGAAGGTATAGGTGTGATATTGAATGGTGTGGTATGAAAGGGAAGGTATAGGTGTGATATTGAGTGGTGTGGCATGCAAGGGAAGGTATAGGTGTGATATTGAGTGGTGTGGCATGCAAGGGAAGGTATAGGTGTGATATTGAATGGTGTGGCATGCAAGGGAAGGTATAGGTGTGATATTGAGTGGTGTGGTGTGTAAAGGGAAGGGCAAAAGTGTTGTGTGAATATATTGGTGGTACAAACATAAGTGAAAGTACATATATTTACTAATTAAATAACCATTATGCTCGTTACACCTTGGTGCACGTTATTGCCACAGACATTATCGTTGGGAGTTGATTATATTACCTGTATGTATGTGTGTGTGTGTGTGTGTGTGTGTGTGTGTGTGTGTGTAGAGGATCAGGAAGTGTGTGTATATATAAGTGTGTGTGTGTGTGTGTGTGTGTGTGTGTGTGTGTGTGTGTGTGTGTGTGTGTGTGTGTGTGTGTGTGTGTGTGTGTGTGTGTAGAGGATCAGGAAGTGTGTGTATATATAAGTGTGTGTGTGTGTGTGTGTGTGTGTCAAGAGGATCAGGAAGTGTGTGTATCAGGGTGTGTGTGGGAAGGGGGTCAGTGTGGCGGTGGTGTCAGTCAGCCTCTCAAACTGACAATGTGATCAATAATTCAGACAGCAGGTGATATAGAGAGGAACAGCTGCTGAAATCGGTTAGGAAACTGTGGTTTGTGTGTGTGTGTGTGTGTGTGTGTGTGTGTGTGTGTGTGTGTGTGTGTGTGTGTGTGTGTGTGTGTGTGTGTGTGTGTGTGTGTGTGTGTGTGTGTGTGTGTGTGTGTGTGTGTGTGTGTACTATATTCATTTCGTAGTGACGTTGCTCGTTTTCTTTAGTATAATTTTTATACTGTTGTATTACATTATTCTTCATTACTATAGAAGGAGACATATACATTTTTCACATTTAATACACATGTGTCTGACAGTTCATTCTACTACCATTACTACAAAATGGTGGGGATGCGACAGTGGCATTGACCTGAGGAAGAGGTAAGGGAGTGAGAGCTGTGTTGGGTTGATGCGGTCGCTTTCACGGGGATACCCTACCAGCAACCCAATACTCTGCCTGGTGCCCTCCATACCAAACACACCCCACTGAACGAGGTTGTGGTAGGCTAGATGAATACGTAGTTCAGTGTGTAGTGTTGGTGGAAGTGTGTTAGTGTTGGTGGAAGTGTGTAGTGTTGGTGGAAGTGTGTTAGTGTTGGTGGAATTGTGTTAGTGTTGGTGGAAGTGTGTAGTGTTGGTGGAAGTGTGTAGTGTTGGTGGAAGTGTGTAGTGTTGGTGGAAGTGTGTAGTGTTGGTGGGAGTGTGACTATAGTGTTGTTGGGAGTGTGTAGTGTTGTTGGGAGTGTGTAGTGTTGGTGGAAGTGTGACTATAGTGTTGGTGGGAGTGTGTAGTGTTGGTGGAAGTGTGTAGTGTTGGTGGGAGTGTGTAGTGTTGGTGGAAGTGTGTAGTGTTGGTGGTAGTGTGTAGTGTTGGTGGGAGTGTGTTAGTGTTGGTGGAAGTGTGTAGTGTTGGTGGAAGTGTGGACTCAGTTTTGGGAGTGTGTTAGTGTTGATGAAGGTGTGTTAAGTTTGGTGGAGTGTAATTTTGTGCATCCGTGTTGATGGAAGTGTGGTGATGATGGTGAAAGTATGGCAGTGTTGTAGTATATGTACAGTATAGTATTAAAAGTGCAGGTGTGACCGTGTTCATGCAGGTGTGGGAGTATTGGTGTACATGTGGTGCTTTTGTTTACAGGTATGCATGTCTGGGTAAGTGGAGGAGTGACTGAAGGAAAGCTGAAGGCGTGGCCGTACTGAAGGAGGAAAAGTGGTATTGATCTCGATGTGTTGTAGATCAGATGGAGTTGGGATAGGAACCGTGTAGGTATGACGATGCAATGCAGGAACAGAGTCAGCAATACCGAGTGTCTGGGTGGTGGGGAGGGGACGCAGTAGTGAGGAGGAGAGTAACAGAATCACTGGGTATGACAAAACTACTGCCAGAAATCGAGCTGGATGGTAGTGGCAGTGGTGAGAGTGACACAATTAAGAGGCGTGCCGAAAAAAATGGAATAAATTCAGTGATGGGGTGGCAAAATATTAATAAGGATGGTAGAGAATCTGTAGGTGCATCAAAAATAGTGGAATAACGGTTCAGGAAGAGAATAAATGTTGACAGAAAAAAATATTAGTGTATGTAACAAAATAATAGTGTGCAATGGGAGTAATAGTGCTGAGTGTGAAAGGAACAAAATTGGTGGGTGTAATGGAACAGGTGGATGAAACAGAACGAGTGGGTGGAACAGTGTTGGGTGGGTGGGTGTAACTGTGTGAGGGTGGGATGGGCTGGAATGTCAGAGTTCAGCCGTGCATACTGAGGTCGTCAAGTGACCTTAAAATAAGTGAAGGAATCACTTGCTCGGGCACATCCCTCACCCTCTCCGTCTTTCCCCTTCTTGCCACATACAGTACCTCTACCCCTCAGTCTCCCTCCCCATTTTTATCCTTCTAAACACAAGCCCTCTACCTCTTCCTCCCTATATCTCCCCTCCTTTCAGCAGCTCTTTCCTTGTAAACGACTTCCTGGGTCTTACTACTTCATGCCTACGTTAGGGTTTCTGCCTGGAGGGTAAGCAAGGTATATAATAATCAACCAAAGGAACGTGCTATTTACCCATCACAGACAAATAATAAAGCCCTGAAAATAGGTTAATTTCGGTAGCCTAATAACCAAAGCAAAACTATTCCGAACAAAGACGGTCAATTTAGTGTGTAGGCTAACATGACGTCACCACCACAACAACCACCAGCACACTTCCTTGTGGCGACCTGCCCTGCCTGCAGTCCACCCTGGCCCCTGGCACCCAGCATTCCACGCACCGGCTCAGCTGAGTACCAGGAGCGATGGAGATTGGGCCAGCAGGGAGAAAGGGATGTATGGATAAGATATGAGGAGAGGGTAGATAGAGTGTAGGGAGAAAATGTGATGACTATGAGAAAGAGAGAGAGAGGAGCAGGAGATTTGGGGAAGATAAAAGGGAGAAATAGGTTGGGGACGGAAATGGGGAACGAGAGTGGAGTGGGATGGCTGTGGGGAAAGTGAGAGGGGAAGCTACTATTGTATTTTACCTTGTGGCGAAAAAAAGAGAAGGCTGAGGAAGTGCAAAGTATGGGAGAGAAAGACAGAGACAGACAGAAAAAGGAAATATAACAGAAGTGGAGACGGATACGCATGAGAGGAGGAGGAGGAGGAGGAGGAGGAGGAGGAGGAGGAGGAGGAGGAGGAGAATGAGAATGCAACGGTAAGGGCAGGTGAGGTTGAATGTGAATGGAGAGAGGAGGAAAGAGCAGGCAGGAGGAGGATAGTGGAGCATGGGAAGGACAAATAAATACAAGGGACTTTCAACCAGCAACACACGCATTGGTCTCTGCGATGCTGTTTGATAATGCTATTCTAACTGGAGAGAAGTGGGAACGTTTCACAGCAGGGGGTGGATGAGAGGGGACCGGGGAAGTATGTATTTATGTATGTATGTATGTAGGTGAAGGATAGAAATACAAATGAACAAGTGAAAATGGTGGTGAATGCGACGTGTCAACAGAGGAGCTGGAGAAAGACAGACAGAGAAAAGCAGAGACATGAGGTAAGAGAAAAAGATTAGAGAAGAGAAATGGAGATGAAAGAGAAACAGACATTTAGACAGTTAGAAGAAAAAATATATATACACACACACACACACAGAGAGAGAGAGAGAGAGAGAGAGAGAGAGAGAGAGAGAGAGAGAGAGGTGTGTGTGGATGAGGGGAGGGAGGTCGTGAGTGACCCACTGACACAGGTGGTGGGCAGCACTCTCCTGGGTACTGTGTGTAGGGGGGTGGGGGGGTGGGGGGTAAGTTGTGTTGAACTGTGTGTGTGTGTGGGGTGGTAGGGGGGGTAGGTTGTGTTGAACTGTGTGTGTGTGGGGGGGGGGGTAGGTTGTGTTGAACTGTGTGTGTGTGGGGGGGGGGGTTGTGTTGAACTGTGTGTGTGGGGGTGTGGGGTAGGGGGTGGGTTGTGTTGAACTGTGTATGTGTGTGTGGGGTGGGGGGTAGGTTGGGTTGAACTGTGTGTGTGTGTGTGGGGTGGGGGGTAGGTTGTGTTGAACTGTGTGTGTGTGTGGGGTGCGGGGTAGGGTGTGTTGAACTGTGCGTCGTATTATGTGTGTGTGTAGAAATGCCATTGTGTTTTTAGCATGTGGCTTTGTGCATGTATGTGTGTGTGTGTGTGTGTGGAAGTCGTGTGTATGTGTTGATGTGCGAGTCTGTGTGTGTGTATGTGTGTCTTGATGTGCAGAGAGAGAGAGAGAGAGAGAGAGAGAGAGAGAGAGAGAGAGAGAGATATGGGAAGGAACGATCAAGAAGTGGAAGAAGAGGGTGGAAATAAGAAAAGAAAAATGAAAGGGGGAAAGGACTCGCATCATGGGAGACAGACGAGCCAGGCCAGGCCAGGCCAGGTCAGGTCAGGTCAATCATCTGAATCACGTCATAAAGTGAGGGTGAACGACCTGGCAGAGTCACCATAACGGCAGCGGGGGGGCGGGGGCGGAAGGGGGGGGGGGATGTAACGCAGACTAACGAGGTGACACAAGAACTCGTCATCCAATATTATTTATCGTAAAATGAATCGTATTATAATTAGGGAACAGAGAAAAGATTGTAAAATTAGATTACAAAGGACGTTGTGACGGTGATCGAAACATTTTCACTGGTCCATACGAGGGGGATCAATTTTGGAGGGGTAATCGTTAAGGGGATAGTATATTTTTGGTGCATTGGAGTGACTTGAATCCTCCAAAGTATGCCAGGAAACAGGACCACAAAAAAAAAAAAAAAAAAAAAAAAATAATGTTGCCTGGAATAGTTTGCAGGAATCAGTTGCTCCAGATTTACCAACAGTGTACTACCCCCTTAATTAAATGTAGGTAAATTTGGTAGGTAACAACACATTCCCTCCAGATTCTCAAGGGATGTACAGACTCTTGTCGTTCGTTTGGGATCAGCTTTGTAGCGATGTTTAGAAGAAGATGATGATGTTGTAGCCGATTAATTAAGGGGAAAGTGTAGTGTTGGTAAATCTAGAACAACTGAATCCTCCAAACTATTCCAGGCAACAGAACACTATTATTTTTGTTCTTCTGGTCCTGTTTCCTGGCTTACTTTGGAGGAATCAAGGCACTCCAATGTATGTACCAACAAAGAATTACCACCTTAATTCGCCCACAAGATAATTATGTCACACCGCTTTGTGTTGTGTTTATTATTCTTCCAGTGTGATGTGAGTGAAAGTATAAGACTCTATACTTGAAGAGGGAGGAAAAAAAATAATGTATGATAGGATGTTAGGTGAAGGGAAAGAGTATAGTAGTAATAAACTTGAAAACAGTGGAATAGAAAAGTGGGAACGAGATCTGAATATGAGAGAGAGAGAAAATGAGTAAAATTGAGGAGATAAAAAAGAGAGAACAAGAAGAGAGATGAGGCGATAATGGGGTAGTAACTGATAAGGAAAGATAAAAAACTGATGAAGATAACACAGAAATTATTAAGGGAGCAGAAGAGAGTGGGAGATAGAGTAACGAATAAAAGAAACTATGAAGATGTTAAAGAGGAGAGATGGAGATATAAAGATGAACAAAATGGAGATACATAGAGAGAAAAGAGGGGGATAAAGAGAGCAACAGAGAAGAGAAAATACCGGGATGGAGAGAGAAAGAGGAGGAAGAGGAGGAGAGACAAAAATAGAACAACAAACTGAGGAAATGTAGAAAGAAAGAACAGCAAAGAAAGGGAGATGATGACAAACAACCAGAAAAGTGAGAGGAGGAATAAGAGGAGGAAACAGGGGATGGAAGAGAGAATTGGTGATGGGGAAAAAATAGCAGGCAGGAGTGTAATTATATAAACAGAGAAAAGAAAGAAGAGGAGGAAAGAGAATAAGAAATAAGAGAGAATAATGAGAGTGAGAGCACGAGGGAAGGAGAAGAGATGAAGAGAAACAAAAATAATAAGACGATGAGAAAGATATATTAGAATACTTTAAAAAGGTGGAGGAAGGGAACTGACTCAACTGGCTTAGTGATTGAGTATATTAACTTAAGGGGGGAAGTTTTGTGTTAGAAAATCTGGAGCAACAGAATCCTCCAAACTATTCCAAGCAACAGAACACCATTATTTTTGTTAACTTGGGTCTGTTTCCTAGTATACTTTGGAGGAATCATGGCACTCCAATGTACCAAAAAAGAATTACCACCTTAAGGAGTACAAAGGACCTTCAAACAGCAACATCTTACAACTAAAGACCCTTGCGAGGCTGATTGGTTTTGCTAAGGTGGCTAATAATTGTGTAGTTTGCGAGGGAGGGCGAGGGAAAGTATATATGGCAAAGATGATGATAAGAGTAGAGCGACAGACAATGGCTTACGTGTTTAGTGAATATGATGATGATGATGATAAGTGAAGATGATGCTATAGTGAAGGTGGACATATAGTATATTCTGTTCTTCCTTTCATTTTATTTGTTAACCTTTCATCGACTAAATAATTATAAGAGCAGGGATTATAATTATGGGGAAGTAAGAGAGATGAAAAGAAAAGTAAAGGATCGTATATAGAGGAATATAGTTAATTTCTATGGTGTTTTTTACTTTCTTTCTTCGTATTCGCTTACTGGTACTTATCATTGACCAAATCTAGCATAGGAACAGAGATTACACGGAGTAACGGAGAGAGAGAGAGAGAGAGAGAGAGAGAGAGAGAGAGAGAGAGAGAGAGAGAGAGAGAGAGAGAGAGAGAGAGAGAGAGAGAGACGGTTTTTGTGTGGCATTTTTTATTCTAGCTCTCCAATTTCCATACATATCAAGGGACATTAAATTTTTCAGACAGTCAAAGTTGTTTCCAAAATGCATATCTGCCAAATTTAACTTTTCCTGTAATTTTATTTCAATGGAGTCACGTGTTTCCCAATTCACACAGACAGGATCAAAGGTTTTATTTCTTATTCGGAATAACAACAGTACACTTCGTATTAATATTTTTCTGTTTTCTCTTTGGCAACACATAATATACTGTCAAATCGTGCCTAATGTTTATGTGAATTCCGTCAACTCTACTTAGCTTCACTTTGTTTCAATCACCTAAAATGTATCTTAGAGACAGACAGACAGACAAACAGACAGAGACAGACAGACAGACAGACAGACAGACAGATAGATATATAGACAGATAGATAGATAGATAGATAGATAGACAGACAGATAGATAGATAGATAGATGGATAGATAGATAGACAGATAGATAGATAGATAGATAGACAGACAGATAAATAAATAGACAGATAAATAGACAGATCTTTAAGCATTTTTCATCGCTGTAGCCTCCCTCCCCACAACGGCTGGCGGATGGACAACTTCCTTAATTGGTGTATTTGGAAACATAGAGTGCCGTGTGAAGGGAATGTGGGCAAACTTTCCCTCCATACTGTACATGAAACAGCCTCCTTTCTCCCTGACCCGCCAGCTGGGCCTGTGTGATCTGGCTCTTCTCGTGCTTGTCTCACATCTGCCCAGACCACCTGATTCATTCCTTTGCCTCTTATTTACTACAGTGACTTGTACGACTGAGTGACACTGAAACACTGAATGGTATTTTGCATTAAGCAATCAAAATAATGGTACTAATTCAAGCATAACATATGAACTAACATAGTCAATGACCACAAAATTTAGAAATAAATATCTTAGAAGTGATAAGCATAAGATGATAATGATAATGATGATAATAATGATAAAAAGTAGACTATTTTATTATTATTTAAAATAATAACAATACCACTATACCGTAGACACTAAACAGCTGCATGTTTAGAAAAAACAAAATAAGTGCATGTGCGTGCGCATTTATTGATGACGTCAACCATAACACTGGCATGAAGGTTGTGTTCCTAATCAAAGCATTACACACACACACACACACACACACACACACACACACACACACACACACACACACACACACACACACACACACACACTGCCTCTCCTACTTTCACATCCTTCCTGCAGGACCTGGGAACAACTCGCTACGTTTCACTGTCAATTTATTTTCCTCTACACACTGTCAGATGCTGGAGTAGGAAACAGTATCACCTTATTTTTGAGGCTATCGATTCCTCCAAACATTGCAAGGAAACAGACCAACAAGCGATAACTATGATAGCCTGTCTCTTGAAATTGTGTTTAGGAAATTAGTGTTCCAAACTTGATAACACTACAACACCCTTTATTATTAATCAATGACGATGCCTAACACGATGACTCCACCGACGCCACTTAAAGTCATCGTATCTGTCATCGTCTAAACAGTAATATTTCTTTGACCATTCCCTAATAGCTATACCATTTCACGCAGATGCAGAATTTTAGGGGATAGTATACTTCTGGTTCATTGGAGCCTTTTAATTCCCTCATAGTATTCCAGGAAACAGGACCAGATGAACAAATATAATGGTAGCCTGTTGCTTGAAATAGTGTGGAGGAATCGGTTGCTCCAGATTTACCAACACTGTACTATCCCCGTAATTACGAAAACTATGCAAAATTGTGAGGAAGGACCTTGTAGTAAAGCACCAAGTATAAGAAGGAGCGGATGTTATACGAATATCGAGGGAAAGGTTCATTTATATTCCGGTTATCTAAAATTAGAGTACTTAAGGACCCCGTGATGTAGACAGAAAATTGCAGGTAAATGAGTCCTTCAAATATTGCCACCAAACACCACCTATATGGAAGGAGCTTGTTTGGTGGAATAGTCGGAAGGAATCAGAAGCCTCCAATTCTCATACACGATCACAAGGTCCTTATTATAGGGGGTAGTAAAGGGCTGCGGGGTAAATCTCGAGTACCTGGTGATTCCTCCACGCTATTCTAAGCAACTGACCACCAATATTTTTGTGAATGTAGCCCTGTTTCCTGGCATATTTTGGGGGGAATGAAGGCGCTCTATAATGTACCAAAAGTATATTACCCCCTTAAACCCTCTCTTCCTGGCTTGTTCAGTACACCTCCTTTCCTGTTCTGTGCTGAGTAGTAAGTAGAGTTTAGTGACCCTCTCAAGGACACTATACACAGGGAGACACAGATGTTCATAGACACAGTTAAACCACCACATGTACAGAAGATAGTTTGACTGATTACCACTGACATACATAAGAAAAATATAATCGATGATAGAAATAGCAAAAACTACGTAACACAGATGCACCAAGAAGCTCACCACAGATAAACCTCAGTAACAAAAGTCCCCGGTAATATGAGCAAACTTTAGACAGGAGAAACGTAGACTATATATATTATAGGGTGGTCTGAAAGTCTTGTCTCCCCCTATCACTCCCTACCATACACTTACAATTGGACGAGCCATTTGTAGGGGTGACAAGACTTTTTTTCGGACCATGGACCCTAGATACAATGCACAGATTACGACAGTCCTCCAAATTGAAAGACCTGAGGGACAGACAAGGTATTAGAGACAGACTGTTTGTATTTTGATATATACCGTGCATATTTTTTTCTCCAAAGCCAACCAAAGGAATAAGATATTGGAAGTGCAAGTTGCAGCCATTTCCCACCAACAAGCTCCGAGCAGAATCAAAATTAGCATATCTTCTCGAGCCAGTTCATCCGTGAAATTCCTTTCACCGAGAAATCCCCTTTCCCTTCCCTTTAAACCCTAAGACTTCGTGATCATAGCGTGAATTGCAAATTTTTCCGGTCTCTTTTATCCTCATAATCTGATTGTGTGGTTCATGTTGGCTTCATGGCTCCAGTCTGTAGTTTTGCTTTGTTTATTTTGTTATTTGTCTCAAGTTTTTGCTTTATCTGAGAAAAAAATATTGACAATTTCTTACTAACGAGTAGAACTACTACTTTCTCCATGATAAATCAGCTTGTGATCTTCAATCTACTTTTTCCATCTCTTGTAAAACTAAACAATGGTAATGTCAACAACTATTTGTAACCTGAAGCAAAACAACTGACCACAATGCTACATCTGACTTAATGGTCAGCAGGTCCTAGATATTATGTCTGGGGCAATTTCCTCAGTGATATGTTAACAGGTCATGTTATTTTTATGCTACGTTCAGACCCGTACGACTGAATCGAAGTTAATATAAAATTTATGGTTTGACCCATAGATAGGCCTATAGAGGGCCTGTTGTTGTGTGATAAATGGTAAACTACATTATCTTCCAAACTATGACACAAAACAGATAACCTACTCGTATACTGAGATGTGAGTCTGTTTCTTGGTATAGTTTGGAGGAATCAGTGGCCTTCCTTTTAACCCACGACAGATCAACAACGTTAGATTCAACATAATTCTAACCTAAGCGTTAACAGAGAGTCAAGGGAATACAAGGGGCTGTTGTTTAAGAGGGTCATTTGCTGTGAGTGAATTGGAGTCTATAGAGGTTGGTAGGTTAGAGCAAGGAGGTAGGAATTGTTGCTGTTTAGTATTAAGTTTTAGTTCACCGACCACTAGGCAAAGGCAACATGTCAGTACACTTTAGTTTTTACACATTTTATGTTAATATTCAGATATTTTAATCATTTTAATTGTCTATTTATTTCAATTATTTCAATTTAATTATTTTAATTATTTTTAGCATAGATTTCGTATACCTTGCGCCCCTCGGCTTATTAATCATAGATATAGGGTGTGTGATTTACATAACTTATGTCTGTATGTTTCAGTAATGGCTAACCTTTATTTACCATTTTATCATAAATTACTCATTTTCCCAAGGAAGTAATGCCACTGACTGTATAGCACCCCCAGTCCCCACATCACCCCCATTCGCCACATCACCCCCAGCCCCCCCCATCAACCCCAGCCCCCACATCACCCCCATTCCCCACATCACCCCCATTCCCCACATCACCCCCAGCCCCCACATCACCCCCAGCCCCAGCGGTGTGTCAGAGCATCACAAGTGTTCACCTACACCTCGTACTCTTCCTCAACACCCACACCTTCCACATAAGTAGTGTTTTACTACATGCCTGGATTTATTTGCATCAAACCAGACAGTGACTCATCGAACAATTATACAGATGGTCTGGATTTGCTGCAATGCTCTCCTGAATGTAAATATTTTAGAAGATTGTATTACTGAGAATATATGTCTTTTTTTTTCTCGCCAGGATTGACAAGACAGTTTACATGTTTCACATTTGAATACCCTTTTTTACGTGCTAGTTTCTTCACTTATTATGATGATGCGTTTATCATATTAATATTCATTCCTACTCCAACACAAAGAACACAACCACAGATCAGCACACTGACACACATACATTAACACACACACACACACACACACACACACGCAGATCCAAACACTGACACACATACATTCACATAAGCTGATGTAACGTACACACTGACACACATTCTAACACACACACACACACACACACACACACAGAGCACTGACATATACACGCAACACACACACAGCACTGACACATACACGCAACACACAACATACACAGCAACAACAGCAGCAGTGCCGTACCACCACCTGGGAGGAAAAGTCAAAGGCCCCAACAACAATAATTACCAGGAGTATAATCGATAAACGGGGCACCTGGAGGAGTGAGGGTGGAGGAAGAACTGGGCCACACTGACCCCTCCTCCCTTACCCCTTACCTTCCCTTCCTCCCTTATTACCCCTTACCTTCCCCTTCCCTTCCCTTCCTCCCTGACCCCTTACCTTCCCCTCCTCCCTTACCCTTTACCTTCCTCTCCTCCCTTACCCCACCACCACCACCACTACCACCACCACCATTATCTCGCCACCACAACACGACCCCCACCACAACTATTACCCACCACGACTATTACCCACCACAACTATTACCCACCACGACTATTACCCACCACCACAACAGAACGACTACACCACCATCACCACCACCACCACTACCATCATCTCACAAATATTTCTCTTGTATCATCGAAAAATAATCATTCTATTATTTTTGCCTTCCATCCATCTTGTACCCCATTCAGCAACCCACCAAACCTCTCTCTAAGCTGACCATCACATCACCTTTCATTTGATCACAGCCCCTGCCACCTTCTCTTGCTCACCACACCCTTTACCTTGGACTTTATAACCACCCTCACTTTTCCCTTGACCACTACAACCATCACTACTATTATATACCACTATCACCATCAGGACCATCACTACCACCACCACCACCACTACTACCACTATCATAATCATTACAAGCATAACTACTTCCACTATTACCACCAGGACCATTACAACCACCACTACAACTACCACTATCACTACCACTATCACCATCATAATCACATAACCACTATCACAACACCACTACTACCACTATCACCATCATAATCACATAACCACTATCACAACACCACTACTACCACTATCACCACCACTACTACCACTATCACCAACACAACCACCACTACTACCACTATTACAACCACCACTATCACCATCATAAACATCAACACTATCACAACAATTACAACCACCACTATCACCATCATCAACAACACCACCACCATTACTTATCCTCTTCATCTTTTCGACCCATTTGCTCGTTATCTTCCTCTCCCCTTTACTCGTCTTTATCTCTGTCCCCTATGTTTGTTTGTCCCCTCTTTTGTTACTGCATGTCTGTTTCCGTCTGTAAGTCCCGCCTTCTGTGTCTGTCTTTCTATTTGTCTGTCCTTGTCTGTTCCCATCCCTCCTTCCTCCCTTCCTTTCTATCTCTCTTCACTAACCCTCTCATGAAGTTCCTTGTCTTCTGCATCATCCTTAGCAAACACCTACCATCTCCTCCTCCTTCTCCTCTTCCTCTCCCTCAGCAGCAGTGAACCATTTTCTAGACAACATCACATCACAACCTGACCACCTCACCCTCAACACTCCTCCTCCAGCAAGCCAACCTTCCCTCTACACTGCCCTGTTATTGTTGTAATTGCTCTTAAATTTAGCGTAATTATCTTCTGACCTTTTGGTGTTTAGAGAATACCATTCAATTTAGCTAAAACCAGACTATGCGTGGCTCAGGGGGTGAAGTTATTATTACTTTATCTAGGGGTTGGGGCGAGTTATAAAAGATAGGGAAATAGAACCGCGTGACTACGTTTTGTTTAAAGGATTATAGTTCTCTGTAATATTCTTATGTGGATTCATTTCGTGCTTGTAATAAAATATTGTCGTTAATAATTCTATCATAGTTGTTATGGTTTTTCATATGTGGGAATTATGAGAATGAGTATGTGTGAAATATAAATGTTGGATATTATTATCATCATCATTAGTATGAAAACATGCCCATCGAATTAGCTATTATATTCTTTAAATTAACTACTGAGAGGCAAAAAAATTGAAAACGTGGTGAGATGTAACTATTAAACACTGTTTCTATTATAGACTACATGTTCATCATCATCAATACTCAGTTTCCCCTTTTCAATTGGAGTTTCCTGTGGAAAATTAAATCAGAACATAAAATGAGGGACATATTTACCAAATCAAATGGATCTCGCTCACATTCACTCCCCTTTCAACTAAAACCCACGAAAGTCTTAACTCTCCTCTATAATATATTCTTGCATCCACGACCCAAGTCCCTTGAAAGCCAAGGTGAAAGGAGCCATTCAGTAGAGCCTATCAAATTAACACCGGGTTGCCAGAGTTACATACTCTTTGCGAATCTCCTCCAATCGTACAGTACATATCGGGCACAAGTTCTTTTGCTTCCTTCTTTCCTATTGCACGCGAAAATACACAATCACTCATCATATCATACCATCTTCCCACACGTCTTCCCCTTCTTCGTTGCCCCTCCAAATCACTCCCATTCCCATTGGCGTAGGAAAGTGGCGACCCCATCGGCCACCGTTATTCGTGCTTTTGCCTCGTAATCCCTTTGATAGATACGAGGAGTGGAGAGAGGGGTGAAGAGCCCGCTCTCTGTTAGGCTATATCACACCACAAAAGCTTCAGTTTCCACATAAGTCACGAAGATAATAGAATTTCAAAGATACTTAGCAATATTCCTTTTCTTCGCATATGTTGCTTGGCGTGGATTAAACTTCCATCTGTGTTCCTTTTCTAAGACAACATTCACTCTACTTCTATATTTACCGGCTAATTACAGACCTCAACCCCAGGTATAGTAGAGGCTAATGGCAAATTCTGCATCACACAGGCTCTGTCACGTGGACTCTTTCCAAGTCCTAAACTGTCTCAACCTTCTTCAAAAGTTAAGGGTTTCGTTCAGTTTTCAAAGTATATTGTATGATTCTTGACTATAAGCCGTTAGTGAACGTCTTATGCTAACATTTGGAAGTATTGGACTTGAGCGGTATACAAGACCTTGGCTTGTTGTAATAATATGATGATGGGGTCGACAAATTAATATGGTACACGTGCATAAGTAGATGACACATGTGTGGGGGTGGATGGCCCAGGTGTGTCATGACTCACACACACTCCACTGAGGGTGATTGGTATCAGTGATGGTGCTGGTGGTATTGATCACTTGCCTCATCCTGGTATATTACAGATCCACCTCCCTGCTCTTAGATCAAAAATAATTTGTGTTATTCCTTTCTTCTGTGAGGATACATTGGTTTATGTTACGGTAGGTTACTGTCAGCGTCGCCAGTGAACTTCAAGATGGCTTGCTCTAAAATACCATGGATGTTCAGAAATAGAAAATATAATAATACGAAGACAATCCTTCCACCTTCATCAACAAGGTTCATAGTTACATTTCTCTGCTTGCCTCAAATATTATGCATATTCCTAAATAGCTGCTCCATAATTCATTATGAAAAAAACACATTGCAAATATATCCAGCATTCCTGGTTAGTATAGATGTATAGAGCTTTGGTGATATAAGAGGGTGTGTAAAATTACTGTTTATGCATATTCCAGTGACGAGCCTGAGAGTTCTGAATAATACACACTTGTGGTAAAGAGATTCAGGTCCGGGACACCACTCACGAACCCTCCATCATCCCATCAGATCAGTCTCTGTGAGGGAGAAGTGTCCCATGATGGCACACACCCTTGCACAACACATGAGGAGAAGGATCAGGTTGGCCATGTGCCGCTTCAACACGATAATAATACTGTTCAAATGCAAAATGGACCGAAGCTCATAGAGGTTTAACCCTTTATATTGACTTCTCTTACTCTCCTTCTCATTGGTCACCGTACAAGTATATTTCCTTGTATTGATATTTTGTGTAAAAAACAAAACAAAACATGACTGCAAAACAATTGCACAGATCCAGAGATAAATATATGTTACTGTCATTTTGCGGAATTCGTCATTTTGCAAAATGATCAAAACCGTGGTCAATATGCAATTTACATACTGACCACGGTTTTGGTCATATCCCATTTAGTCATTTTGCAAAATTACATTCCGGAAAACGACCGTAACTTCTGCACCGTTTTGCTAATCTATTTTGTTGTATGTAATAACGACTATTATGATAAGGTGCAAAGAAACGGAGCTGCTCGGTCAGACAGCTTGAGGAACTTCAACAACAACAACTGCGAAAGAACATCGGAAAAGGGCTTAGTCAAATGAAAAGTTCCTACGAAGTTTATGTGATGAATTAGTAACTTTTCATTCTGTCCCTTTCCTCGTAGAAAGTATTGCCTAGGAAGATGAACACTACCTCCCTGTCTCCTTCTCCCTTGTGATGCAGGGTTTATCTGGTCAACCACCTTCTTCATCCCTTTTTATGATATGATCTAAACTGTTCCGTACCTCATTTTCCGCCAGACACGAATCAGACATCCCGGCCACTCCTTGACAGCATTATGATCAGTGATGCCAGTCAACTTCAAGATGGTTTTTCAAGAGAATCATAGTGTCAAATACAAATAAAAAAGCCACAACACTGGTCCTACAGAGAAACTCCACGACAAGCTTTATTCCTTCATCAACCCCTTTACTCTGTTTGTCCTAACTGTAATTCGGATTCTTCTCTTCCAATGATAAATCCATCTTGCAGTTCGTGGCATCACTAATTCTGAGAGAGGAACGAGAGAACCTGTGCATGTTCTTTACGGAATGGTTATTTTAGGTGGTGATAACAGAATGAATGCTGGGAGTGTCGATGAACTTAAGCTCGTGACTATACAGTGGAGAATGCAGTGAAGGCGAAACCTGTTTTCATGTTTACAGGAATTTCTTTCTTCAGTAGTCAAAAAGTTTACTCAGCAACTTTAGGTACATACATCAGCTGTCGGATTATAATTTTTCTCCGCCTAAATCCTTGAAACTAAAAACTAAAGCTGCTTATGACTTAGATGTTCAGACACGTGCAGTAGTTCTTGAAAACCTTCGTCTCTCCCGTATTTTTTGTTTATAAAATAATTTGGTGGCAAATCACGTTTATTGTGAATTAAGTTAATATTATCGGGTATAGTATGGTGTAATTAATAATTTTTTAGCCTTAGTAGCGTGATATATGTTAAGGGGGTGCGGGAGTAGGGGACAAGCTTGGGGGGGGGACTGGGGGGGTGCGGGAATAGGGGGACAGGCTTGGGGTGGGTAGAAAGCCTGTCCCCTATTCCCGCACCCCCCTAACCCCCCCCCCCCAGCCTGTCCCCCTACTCCCGCACCCCCCCGACCCCCCAAAAAAACCCGCACCCCCCTAAGCCTGTCCCCCTATTCCCGCACCCCCTTAAAAAGTAGTGCATAAACAGCCAGTCATTGATTTGAGAGTTTGTTCTGGATCAGTGTCAATAATCTCAGAAAGTACACATACCACCTCATCAACTTCATACGACCTGTGCCTCTCCTGGGTGTATGCATTATCTGGGTTAGCAAGTTTTTATAGAGAGCAGCAGTGGAGTGTGCTAACCCCACAGGCAGGCAGGCAGTCTTTAGAGGGTTGCATAATTGAGGGTATGATGATAATGATGGTGATGGGTATGGTGGTGGTGGTGGTTGTGAGGATGGTGGTGATGGTTGTGGTGGTGGTGATGGTAGTGGTTGTGGTGGTGATAGTGGTGGTGGTGGTGGTTGTGGTGGTGGTGATGGTGGTGGTTGAGGGTAAAATGATATTGATGGTGATGTAGACGACGATGGTGGTGATGGTGATGATGACGACGATGGTGATAGTGATGGTAAATACTTCTGTAGTTGTTATGATTCTTATTGGTGTAGCTATTGTTATTTTTGTTATAATCTTTGCTCATGTATGTTATTGTTTTGAAATTATTGTTGCCGTTGTTGCTATTAGCTGTGATTGAGATTTTCAGAAATTTTACTATTATAATATACGTACCATAACTAGAATGGCAATGATGACATGGTATATTATTATTATTATTATTATTGTTATTATTATTATTAGTTTTATTATTGTTATTATTATTATCATTATTATTATTATTATTATCATTATTATTATTATCATTATTATTATTATTATTATTATTATTATTATTAGTAGTAGTAGTAGTAGTAGTAGTATTGTTATGGTTATTATTGTTATCATTTTTGTTATCATCATTTTTGTTATTGTTATTATTATTAT
Source organism: Petrolisthes cinctipes (assembly GCA_033782935.1). Classification (NCBI taxonomy): domain Eukaryota; kingdom Metazoa; phylum Arthropoda; class Malacostraca; order Decapoda; family Porcellanidae; genus Petrolisthes; species Petrolisthes cinctipes. The sequence goes on along the minus strand of JAWQEG010001408.1, from coordinate 34,642 downwards.
CATCATCATTATTATAACTGAAGACTTACCCTTCTCGGTGGTCGGGTACGAAGGTAATCACTGATAGACATTGTGGTCGTGTCTAAGTGTACAGCTGCATATAATTAAAGTATCTCGGTACAGTACACCCCGTTTACCTCCTCCAATGTTGCCTCATCACTGGATACCGTTACACACAGACACACACAACACACACACAGACACACACAATGGCACACTCCTTATCACCAACCCCACCACCACACAAGACACGAGCTACAACTTTCCTTCGCTCTGATAATGGATGGATCAATGGTTTAGGTATCTATGACCGTCACGATGTTGTTGCACTTTCACAATTGTATTATTAAGGGGTTGCATTAGCTCGTTCCCTTCCTTTTCTCTAGCAGAGGGAATTAAGTGTTGTTTAATACACTTGGATTTTATCACTTCCGTAACATGTCACTGGTTTCTAAAATAACTATCATAAATAATGTTCAAGTGCCAAAGGACAAGAAGGTCGCAGAGTATTTCATCCTTCGTGGGTTGTCCTAAAGAACCACTGCACAGATCTTGTTTATAATCGAAAACACACACACAACACCGACTTCCAAAACACTCCCATACGGCCCAAATGTTAAGGCAGCGTCAGTCACTGTTAGGCGGTGAAGTGAGTGAGAGAAAAAATTGGAGAGCAGGAAGGGAGGGAGAAAAAGAGGAGAGAAGCGATGGTGGGTTCTCTACGTGACCATAGCGGGGAGGACCAACATATACCCTCTCCCTTCACCGGCAACAGCCACACTACTACCACTCAGCCGGTCGGAGCCTTATCCACGCCCCTGCCAGGCCCAGCTGACCCACTGAGACGAGTCCGGGCACCCACCCTCTCTCCACCTACCAGTACATACCTCTTTTCCCACCAAACCCATCCACTCCCACACACTCTTCCTCAGACGTCCAGTTACCTGTAGTATCCTCCCTCCAGTTCTCCTGATCACGTATTTACCTGCCTCACTCTCCCATCTTCTTTCTATCTCTTCCACGGGCACCCATTCTGCACCTTCTACCACACTCCTATCTCCATTTTAAAAATACTCTGTTAACCAACGTTATATTTATCAACCATATTTTCCTCTTTTCTTACGGGTCCCATCACTGGTAATCTCATCATTCCCCTTAATCTTCCTCTTCCCAACCAGTACTCTATTTTTCTATTCCTATTTTTCATCTGTCTCTTCATCACAGCACTCCTGTTTTCTATTGCTCATTCTTCCATAACATACGCCGAATCACAACCAATAGTACTGCATCAACTTTGAATGAAACGACCTCGAAATATGGTGTTAAAATACAGACGTAGTTTTCTGTAAATTAATGGTTTATGAAATTTTATCCTAATGGCTTATACTTTCATTCACCTTGTGCTGGACTTTTTATCGTAACTCGTCCTCACTTTCTGAATTGCCTTGCCACCTCCTTACAAACTTCAACAACTTCCTTTTATCTGTTTTCCTTCCTTCCTTCCTTCCTTCCTTCCTTCCTTCCTTCCTTCCTTCCTTCCTTCCTTCCTTCCTTCCTTCCCACTTTCCATTCTTCCTTCCTGCATCACTGTGTCTTATTACCCTTCTTTCTCTACCTTCTTCATCATCTTCGAGCTGCCTCCATTCCTAACCACCAAGCTTCACCCATGTTCACCCCCATCCCTCCTTCAGTCACTTGCCTCTTTTCCCCTACATTTCTCCATTCCTATCTCTATTTCTCTATCTCTATTTCATGTTACTTTCCTGTTCTGGTTCTTATTTTCCTTTCATGCCATTTACTCGATGACTGTTACCTCATTTCCCTTCCTGCCCTTTCTCTCTCCCTACTTTTCTTCCTCCTCACCCATCCTCTCTCCTTTCCTACCCATTCTCCCTCCCTTCCTACCCATTCTCCCTTCCTACCTACCCATTCTCCCACCTCCCTTACCCATCCTCCCTCCCTCCCTCCCACTCATCCAGTACTCTTCCCCACCAGCGACTTAAACAAACCTATCCTCTCCCAACATGGTCCTGGACTCTGAAGGAATGTTTGTTTATTCAGAGAGAGAATGTCAGATGAATTACAATGCTCTTTTCATTTATTCATTCATTCATTTATTCTTTCATTCATTTCTTTAATTTATTTATTCATTTATATATGCATTAATTCAAGCAGTTTATAGATTTTTCATTCATTCATCTGTCCATCCATCAATCTGTCCATCCATCTATTCATTATTATTTCACACATTTCCGACTATCACGTATGATTTGTAGTCACGGCATGATTTGTTGATGTTAAGAATTTGAATTTCACCTAAATTTTGCTGTTCGTGGTTTCATTTGCGTTTTTTTTTTTTTTTTTTTTTTTTTTTTTTTTAAGTTGGGTGTGTGAGTGTTTGACAGATGTGTGGTGGGTGTGTAGGGTTAGGTAAATGGGTGGTGGTGTGTGGGTGGTGGGTGTGCAGGGTTTGTGAGATGGGTGGTGTGTGTGTGTATGTGTATGTATGCAGGACTTGTGAGATGTAAGGGTGGTGTATGGGTAGCTGAAGTGGGTTTAGGGTATGTGGGCTTGGGTATTATAATTATGAAGGGTTAGAGAGATGGGTGGTTTGTTTATGAGTGGCTGAATGAGGCGTGAGACAAAGTGAAGCAAGGAGAGTGCAGACGTGACCTCATCTTAACAAGCGACACCAGCCCATCTCACTGTACTTTCTCTCTCAACATGACACCACCCACACTTTCTCTCCTTCATTCATCACCTTCACACACCACCTTCACACACACAACTAACTTTTTGTTTTCCTCATTCTTAGCACAGGAGAGATGGATGATCCGGGTGTGTTTGAAAGGCGCACTTCTAAGTCACGTAAGAAGCATCATCATCAACATCGAACTCCCATAGGCTTCGATGTCCGACAGCGTTTAATTAACTACATTTGGACATTTGAAGGTTTGTTGGAGATTGGCTGTAATTAATCATGTTGCCTTTTGATTATATTAAATGAGGAATTGCAATGACTTTTCTTGTAATTTCTTTCGTGTCTTAAAACTGTACGAAAACGGAACTTTGCCTTATTCCTCTTGTTCCAAAATGTTTCAAGTTATGCAGTTCGATTATTTCCAACATGCTAGCAAGTTTATAACGCCCCTTGAAGTTCCTAAGCTGAGATGGTGTTTTCCATGAAGGGGTCGTTTTTGCATTAACTTAATCATACTTCACCAGCGACATAACCGTGCATTTCTTCAACATAAACAACAACACATGGGACGAAGGGTTATTGTCAATGGGAAAGACAATCCCATCAATGTCGTTGTATGATAGACAATTCAATTAGAGGGATATATGACTTGAGTTCCATTTGTAAAGCCCATAAACAATTGAAGGTAGTACTACAAAATGTCAGTTTAAGCGACAATTATTCACAAACTAACTCTCGGTTACATTTACCTCACATTTAAACATGATCAATGATTTTGCTTCGGTGCTTCGTTACTTTGTTGATGAGGAAGTTAAAATCGATATCCATTCAGTAACTGCATTAATTATTTTCATTAAAAGAACCCAAAGACGGAATTGTTACTAAGGAATTACGATATTTCACCACTACATTCCTGGATGTATACTGCATGTACGATTTCCCTCTTGAGTGTGTAGCAGAGGAAAGGAAGAAGTGAGACGAGAAGGCGGGCAGGAAAGAAAGAAGGAAGGAAGTAAATTGTTAGGTAGGGAACTGGAGGCTGATGGGGAGCTGTCAGGCTGAGAGTGAGGGCATGTGTCTCAGGAGGTCAGGAAGGCAGGCAGGTAAGCAACTAGATAGACGGGGAGATCTGTAGGCAAGTAGGGAGGAACACAGAGAAAGGGATTGTGAGGATTTGAATATATACCTGTGCCTTGGTTAAAAGATGAGATAGCTTGGTAGAAAGGGGCAACATATAGGAAGGTCGGCAGATAGATAAATAGACAGACAGACAGCAGACAGGTACCTATGCAGACAGGCAGGAAGGAAGACAGGCAGACTTGTGAGCAAGAGAAAGCAGGCAAGCAGGTAGACAGACAGATAGGCAAGCAGGCGTGCAGTGTAGTAGGAAAACTCGTGTATTGCTGGTATAAGAGACAGGCAAGGAGTGTGTGGTTTGAGGTTGGTTCAGGTGTGTGGTCGAAAGGCAAAAAGGAAGATTTGTGGCTTGGACTGTGTCAGGAAGGAAGAGGAGGAAGGAGAAAAAGATAAATAAAAAAAAATAAAAATTCTTACCGTGTATAAATAATGTTATATATACTGTACATATATATTTATTGTTATTGTTTTCTTAAAAAATAAATAAATTATAGAGAGAGAGAGAGAGAGAGAGAGAGAGAGAGAGAGAGAGAGAGAGAGAGAGAGAGAGAGAGAGAGAGAGAGAGAGAGAGATTGTGTTATGCATGTTTCATTTTCTGTGTGCTAATGTAACCCTGCGCGCGCACGTGTATGTGTGTGTGTATGATGGAGATCGTGGCCCACTCTGAACACCTGCACACCTCAGCACCTGTAGACACACTTGTGCTCACCCAGACACACACCACACCCACACTACTCACACACTACCTTGCCTCGTCTCTCTCTATCTCTCTTACACACACACCCACACACACACATGATATTCTTGGATTAAGGCCTCATGATTATCTAATTCTAGCATTCATAGAAAACTCCAGTCGTGTCTGAGGGTTAAATACGAACACAGGATTAAATACAAACTGACTACAAACAGTTATATAATACTAGAACGAAAATCAAACGAAAAAAAAAGTCACAGAAACCTAGAAAGAACATCAACCGAAAAAAAAAGTCACAGAAACCTCCATGCAGCATCTCTGAGTCCACGAGTGATAATCTGTGAAAACGTGACCTGCCGCATACACCACTGAGGATCTGATAACCTGCTGGATGGTGTGTGTCAGTGTCGGGTGTGAATACCTATAAAGTGGTGGCAGAAAAAAAAATATATAAAAAACTAAGAGAAAATAATAAAATCTTTGCCTAAGGACATTTGATATCAACACAGCACCGAGGAAAAAAAAAAAAAAAAAATAACATCTGCATATGCAACTCTTGTCTTATAATATTTGACGTCATCTAGATTTGGTAGGTTTTCTTGACATTCATATATTAATTAATTCTTTTAACAGCATATTTATTCTCTTGTACACGGCAACTCAATCACATACTGTACATTTTCTACTGCCTACCAATCCAATCGAGCCAATAAGAAGAATATACTCACTTTAATTATCAAGAGACACAGTGTAATTATAAATATTAATGGGTTCACTCACTTTTAATTTTTCTGGCATAAAAGTCCAGCAACAAGTGAATGAAAGTGAGCCATTTGAGTGAATCTTATAAGCCAATATGACAAAGAGAAACAGCTATAGTTTGAGAGGTAGAGAATAGACCTACTGTAGGTGGGGATGTCAGTGGTTGAATTAGTGAGACTGACAGCTGTGGAGAGAGAGAAAGAGAGAGAGAGAGAGAGAGAGAGAGAGAGAGAGAGAGAGAGAGAGAGAGAGAGAGAGAGAGAGAGAGAGAGAGAGAGAGAGAGAGAGAGAGAGAGAGAGAGAGAGAGAGAGAGAGAGAGAGAGAGAGAGAGAGAGCAAAGAAGAAAAGGATGAGAGAGAGAGAGAGAGAGAGAGAGAGAGAGAGAGAGAGAGAGAGCAATGTCCTCTCCACTTGCTATCTCCATAACCCCCAACTAATTTCGTATGATCAAAGGCACCATCTCGCAGTATAGAAAGTTTTTATGCCTTGCTATGTGCATGGGGTCATTAGGGTGGTACTGCTTTCACATTACATAGGCTACAGTCTCTGGTGGGCATGATGCATAACAAGATGTGTGTACAGCATTCGTATGTATTTGTACACTGAGTTCCTTACATTTATATATTGTTTGTATGCCAATGTGCAATATTAACATGTACAGTCATATTCTAAAGTCGTATTTGTTACCAGTAAAACTCACTAGTCACATAGCAAGTGTTTCTGCAATTTTGTTTACTTTTTTTTTTTTTTTTTTTTTTAATTAACCTTTGAAGATATTAAGCTCCACAGTCATGTATGAATAATGAAACTGTACTCATACTGCACTACAACCCGAGTAAATACACTATTCTCTGGTGGCAGGGTACATGACAGGAGAATTTGACTGTACGTTAATTGAGGTACGGTATTATTTTTTCTGTATATATGTGTCCACCGTGTTTGTTCTTGCTATATGCCCAGGTGATATATTAAGTTCATAATGTCTCGTTTTCTAGTTTTTACTGAACGTACAGTTCTATAAATGTGGAAGTGAATTTGTATTGCGATATATAGACTTGAGTGATAACAGATGTACACACACAATTTTCACAGACAAACTGGTTACCTAGTAATATAAATAAACAAAAACAGACGGTAAACCACTGCTAAAACCACTCATGGATATATAAGTCATTGACCCCTCTCTTGGTTTTAATGAATGGAAATATATATATCAATTTATATCTTTTTAAACATGTAGGAATGGAGGGAGGAGGTATGTTTGAGTGGTGCGATATTTCCTAATTTTAATACAATACCTTTAAAATTATAATGAAGACGCTGCAGAGTGGAGGGCGTTGCAACACTCCTATTGCCTCCAGTGTGTGTGTGTGTGTGTGTGTGTGTGTGTGTGTGTGTGTGTGTGTGTGTGTGTGTGTAATTATGTGGTTTTGTACGTTTGTCTGTGTGTGTTTGTTTTTTGGGTGCGGATGTATAAGTGTGTGTTTGTGTGAGTACGTTCTCGCGCCTGTACGTGTGTGTGTGTGTGTGTGTGTGTGTGTGTGTGTGTGTGTGTGTGTGTGTGTGTGTGTGTGTGTGTGTGTGTGTGTGTGTGTGAGAGAGAGAGAGAGAGACTAAGTTGACAGTGTTAATTTATTCATGTTGCCTCTGGTCATAACTGTGGTGTCCGTCTTTCTCAGCCTCTTAGTTCAAGGATGACTGGCATCTGTGGTACGGCTCACCATTACCAAACTTAGGTAACGCATATGTGGCATCTATTATAATACGCAACTCGGTGACATGACTCCTCCCATCTCGACCACCTGTGTCCATGTAATAGCTTAAGGACCCTGTGATCGTGTATGGGAATTGAAGGCTTCTGATTCCTCCTGACTATGCCACGAAACACACTCCTTCCATATAGGTGGTGTTTCGTAGCAATATTTGAAGGACTCATTTATCTCCAATTTTTATACATGATCACAGGGGCCTTAAAGGGGTAATTCATTTTGTTACATTGGAGAGCCTTGATTCCTCCAAACTATGCCAGGAAACAGAACCAGAAGAACACAAATAATGCTGTTTTATGTTGCTTGGAATAGTTTGGAGGATTCGGTTGCTCCAGATTTATCAACACTGCACTTCCACCTTAAGGGGAGACCAAGTCAGGTACAAGTTAGAATGAAGATAGCTTGTTCTTTGGAATAGTTTGCTGCAGGAGTCAAATGCACCTAAATTTTCAAAACTATGCTATCCTATAAAGACAAGACACTCTCATTGGTGAATTGGAAGGCTACTGATTCCCTATAATTATGCCACGTGGTGAATCTTCTATTACCCAATATACTAGGTTCTCTAATATAGATGATGGTACACTTCACTGCAGAATCCAACCTCACTATAAAATGAGTAATAACATGTGAAATATTGTATATATAAGAACGCCCGACCTGCACCTACACTATATGAATGTCCATGTAGCAGTCTACTATGGAGGCACATGTGTCAACCACTGAGCCACTCTATGGAACTTACACCAAAACTTTCACACAACCAGCATCCCAGTCCCCTTCCCTTCCCACACCCACACGCGCAAATTTCCAACAGCTAGAGACGAATTTTTCAATAAACACAGCGCCTCTCTCAAGCCTATATAATATGAGAGGGTTTGATAAATTTGGGTAGATCTTTTCGGTAAGCAGCTTTCTTGAACACTGAATAAAGCAAGTGAAATGTTTAGCTAACCTTTCACTGCTCTCAATTTTATATATATCTCACTGTCTCCTTTTTTATCTATTGCTATCGGAATATTGGATTTAATTAACAATATTTATCGGCTTCACAGTGAAAATTTAAACACTTTACCAGATATTCTTTGCCACTTTATTTCTATAGGAACGTTGAATTCAAACAACTTGATATTTAGTGCCATCACAGCTCATGGTCGAAAATACAAACACTTAACACTTCTCAGGGTTCATGTTCACTTTCTCGCAGCTACAGTATTAATATCAGGGAGGGCTTGTTTAGATGAACTTTCTACATTCCCTTGCGATCTTCCGCATTCCCCTCAATTGATTATATTTCTGGCCTATACAATCTTGGTTTGTAGTGAGGGAGTTTATGGAGGTAAGGAGACACCAGACCATAACGTACCGACCCCTAACCTTCCCATACACGCCGGACAAGGGAGAAAGTGAGGCGAGGGAACGAAAATACTCGTAGCGATATACATATCTTGAGTGTACCGTACCTTTCATACATACATACATGCATACTTACCATACGCTCTTGATCTCGCCTCCAGATTGATTAGTTAATAATTATTTTAGGGTGGTCATTTTAAATCTGAGGTTGGAGAGCTATTGATTCCTCCAAGCTATGTTACAAAACAGGTCCCCCTACTCACATATTGATATGATTTGTTCATTTGTATAATTTGGAGGCATCATTAGCCCCTCAACGTGACCAGCAAATGATGTCCTTAATTCTCGGGCAACTTAACACCCTATCCCCCTACCAACCAACCAACCAACCAACCAACCAACCAACCAACTAACCAACCAACCAACCAACCAACTAAACGGGTACATCAAGAGGTCAAGTAAATCAATCTGTACCGTTTACTGGTGGTTGTATCCCAAGCTTCCGCTCTCAATACTTTCTCAACCATTGTTATTGTGGCGTTGGGTCATCTCTTTCCTCACCATGGAGGGCCTTACAACCGAATGAAACAGTGTAGGCCTATTACATGATACCGTCAGCATGGTTAAGCAATACAGAACGATACAGAAGATGAGCCTCCTTCACGTTTGGCCCAGTAATGCTGTTGGTTGTGTGTTTGCTGTTTCGATCCTTCTTATATTTAACTTATATCTGCATAAAGATATAATGTTTCTAATTGGTATTTTATGTTGTATGATGTGTGACGTCTGTGCAACTTGGTGTGTGTGTGTGTGTGTGTGTGTTTTCCTTAAGATCTTACTGGACTTACATCGAAGGCAAATAATTAATACTTTACCTTGCAGCAAAATTTTTATATGATCCCTACACAAACAGCCAACAGGAAATTTCTTACTTTTTACAGGATTCGTTGGCAGCTCTATCGTTTTCTTAGGTTACTTAAGACCTTCAGAAAGTTATAAACAAAGCCAAATAAAACCAAAAGTGAATTGATTTGACCCCCTTCCTATATGATATACCCCTGACGTGAAATGTATACGGTACGGTACACGTTTTCCTGCATCACTCTTTCGTTTCATTGTTTGTGTGTTTATCCCATGACCTATCTATAAAAAAATAAAAGATCATGGTAACCAAACTCGAATTGAAAGTGAATGGTTTGATCCCTTGGTGCACCTTGACATGAGGGAAGATGTACCGTACTTGTCTAGGATATTTGCGAGAATCTGTGTACGTGTGTGTGTGTATGTGATGGTGGGAAAAGTGTGTGTGTATGTGCACGCTCGTGTGTGTGTGTGTGTGTTTGTGTGTGTGTGTATGTGATGGTGGGAAAAGTGTGTGTGTATGTGCATGCTCGTGTGTGTGTGTGTGTGTGTGTGTGTGTGTATTGGGGAAAGTATGCGTGTAACCACAGGTGAGGCAGGCGTCAAGGTGACAGGTTCCCACGACCCCTCTGATGACGACTCCTCACCTGAGCCTTGTGGTCGTCACCTGCCTATAGTTCACCTCTCCGTATAGTCCTCACCTCCTCCTCCTCACACCAACTCCACACCTACGTCAAATTATACTCACACAAAATCGGCAAGTAATCATATTGAAATTACATAGGTAAGAGAAGGAGAATGCCTACGTAGTAATAAGTAGTCAAATCATGTTCACCTCAGTTCACGTCCCCATTCCGTCCTCACCTACTGACACAAAACCCCACACATACGCCAACATGTTTTGTCATTGAAGAGGTAAATTTAGTACTGTTAATTATATAGGGAATTGTCGAAATTACCTAAATAGTGTTGAGTAAACGTACTACTATATAATCACTTAACAATTTGGTTCAAAAAATATAAACATAACATAAAAATAATACATCTTAGTAACTAGATATCGGTAAACAAAGGAATATAATTTTGTAAGGAAGTATTGGTTAATGCCAGAAACTGAAAACAAAAACCTTAATATCGGTAAACAAAGGAATATAATTTTGTAAGGAAGTATTGGTTATTGCCAGAAACTGAAAACAAAAACCTTACTTCAGCAATTTGCACCAGGAATAGAGAAAGGGGTTTACAATGGACTTTACGAGACAGAACGTGGGACAGTAACGGTATTGGTGAGAAAGGCAAAGGGAACATAATAGTGTGTTGTCACTCACATAAAGAACTTATAGACACTTCATGTCTTTCAAAGGTATAATAATAATAATGATCCCTGGGTAGATTCCCTTCTCAGATCCTTCAGTCGTGTTCTCCATGAGTCGGATTTTCTCTACCACGGTGATGTAACTGTTACTATGTTTGATTATCTGTAACTATGCTCATAACATCTTTATCCTATATATGGGCTACATTAATTCTTAATTGTTTCATTATGATAGCATTTCATTAAGGTGTTATAAAATCATATTTTACAAAAGTGTAGTGCAAAGAGAATACTTACTTGTCAGTAGAAAACCTATTTAATATTATCTAACATAAAGTGAAAGTATATTAAAAGCTTCTCCAGTGGAAATGTATAGAAATAACTACATTATCCGATGTGCAGTACAATGGCTATTTTTTTTAAATCTTACCTTGAAGGGATAGAGTTCGACATAGGCTCCGTCAGGTATGATGACAGAGGTGAGGAGGGGGTTGGTGTGTGGTGGGGGACGACGGCGACGAGGGAAAGTGTGGTAGTGAGCTAGAGGTAGTGGTAATGAGGGGGACAGTAGTGGTAGGGGAATTTCCTTAACCTTCTCTTCCCCCTGTCCAATCTCACATTTCCCCTCTTTTCTCCCCTTAATCCTCCATCCTCCACCACCACCACCCCTCAGATGATCTTCTTTGTCCAATCTAATGTCTTGTTGGTGTTGCGTTTGATTCGAGGCTTTACTCTTGTGGGTTTCATTGCTTTTATGGTTTTCAGTGCTTGTATTTTTACTCACCCCGTTTTTTGAGGTATTGTCATTCTTTTTCACCTTTTTTGAACCTTTTTCTTTCTTTTTTATATTTTCTGACCTCTTTTCATGATTCTTCGAAGTCTTTGATCTCTTTTCACCGCTGTCTATAGTTTTCGATTTAGATTTACCACTTTTGAAAAAAATTGTTGAGCTTTTTCCACTGCTTTCACTATTTTCTGGTGTTTCTGTAGCCATATTTTTTCCAGAGTTATCTTCACCACCTTTACGTACAGAGTTTTTTTCACTGCTCTTTAAATTATCCGAGTTTTTTTCCCCAGTCTCTTTTCCCTTTTCGATAAGCTTTCTAATTTCTTTCGCCTCCAGGTAACTTTTGGCGTCCCGAAAATCCAGCGCCAGTTTGAGCCTCTCGTCTTCTGCCTCACTCCTGATGAATTCAAAAGATTCGTACACGTGAGACTCCTCCTCCTCCCCCTCCTCCTCTTGTTGTTGTTGTTCTTGTGGTGGTGGTGGTGGTGGTGGTGGCAATTGCGGTTGTTTTTTGAGTTGTTGTGGTTGTAGTGGTATTTGTGGTGGTGGGTTTTGGAGTTGTTGTGGTTGTTGTGGGAATTGTGGTTGTTTTTGTAGTTTTGGTTGTTCTGGGAGTTGTGGTTGTTGTAGTGGTAATTGTGGTGGTTGGTGTTGGAGTTCTGGTGATTGTAGTGGCAATTGTGGTTGTTTTGGGAGTTGTTGTTGTTGTATTGGCAATTGTGGTGGTTGGTGTTGGAGTAGTGGTGGTTGTAGTGGCAATTGTGGTTGTTTTGGGAGTTGTTGTTGTTGTAGTGGCAATTGTGGTGGTTGGTGTTGGAGTACTGGTGGTTGTAGTGGCAATTGTTTTGGTTGTTCTTGGAGTTGTTGTGGTTGTGGCTGTTGTGGTTGTTGCATCATGAGCGTCTTGACTGACACACGCTGGTTCTTTTTCTTACCACTTCGGATTATGGGCAGCGTTTTCGAGTACTGCTGCTGCTGTTTGTTGCTGCTCTTTTTAGGCGTCTTGTAGTGATCTTCTTCTGCCTTTGCCTCCCGGGTAGTCGATGATGTTGATGCCTCACTGTGCCTCACGAACTCCTTCAGTCTCCTCAACGTCTTGCTGTGTTGCCCGAAGGCCTTGCGGATGTTCAGGGGCACTCGATGTTTCTTGGAGCTTTTCCCATCTTTAGACTCTTCATTTTCATTCTTGGAAACCTCGGCCTCACTCTTCTTAGGTTCCTGTACGCTCGATTTTCTGAGATTTTTTGGGACATCATAATGGCGGCATATGGCTTCACTCCGCTCAGTAGGTCGTCTGTCAGAGTGTTGTTCCTCGATGGAGCTGTAATGGGTTTCCGGATTTTGGATCTCCAGAGGAACGGGCTTGTTTCCCTTTGGTATCGCATAATGACACTGAGCAGTTGATGATGCACAAGCCATTTCAGGTTCGAGTCCGTAATAGTACATGCGAGGGATACTTTTAGACTGACTATTACTGGGATTCACAGACAACATTGCATCTATGTTTACTTCACGGCTGATACTTGCATATACTTTTTCCGGATCAAAGATGTCTTGGCTGTCCTTAACGGAAGCAGAGGGACCCGGTGGTAATAATGTATATATAGCTTCTTCAGTAGCGATGGTTGTAGTGGCTTCGTCTAGGGCAGGTGTAGATACAGATGTGCAGCCTCTTGTATCCACGACATCTGTCTCTTCAGCTACAGTAGGGGATTCGGTCTTGAAATAAGGCTTGGAAGGACTTGTAGATGGGGTGGAGTTGGTAGTCAGGCAGGCAGTGGGTTTGACAGTATCGTCAGTAGGTAAGTTAGTAGGGCTGGCAGTAGGTGTTGTTGTGTCATTAGAGGGTATAATTGGAGTAGTGTTTGTGAGGTTGGTAGTGGCGTTGGTTGTAGAGCTGGTAGAAGGTTTGACAGCATCGTTAGAGGGATCATTAGTATGGTTGGTGTTTGTGTTGGTAGCAGCGTTGGCCGTTGATTTGGTAGTATCTCTCGAGGGTTTGGTTTTATCATTAACAGTATTTAGGTTTGCAGTGGAATTGGTAGGGGTGTTGGTAGTAGAGTCGGTAGTGGGGTTAGGAGTGGGGTTGGTGGTAGGGTTAGGAGTAGGGTTAGGCGTGAGGTTGGTAGCGGGGTTAAGTGTGAAGTTGCTAGCGGGGTTAAGTGTGAGGTTGGTAGTCGGGTTAGTAGTGGGTTCCGAGGGCAAAGTGGAGACCAACGTATTATTCATGGGCATAGAATAATGATCAACCAGAATGGCGGCCATAACATCCTTCGTTCCACTGGCTTCTGTTTCCTCCAAAGAGTCTTCGTCCGAGTCCTCCAGGTCCTGAAGAAACTCCTTGACTGGGGTGAGCGTCGCGTAACTCTCCACGCTGCCGACACTTCGAGTAGAAAGCTGCCTCTCGAACTGGTGCTTCCTCGCCAGGGTGGACAGCCGGGACCCATCATAGTACTCGTCACTTGGGCAGGAACCAGTCACGAAGCTCTGGTGAAGGAAGGACTTGTTGGGCCCACTGGAGTCTGAAGATGATGGCCCTCCTCCTCGTCTTGTGTTGATGGTCGACGAGGAAGAGGAGGAGCAAGAAGATCGGGTCGAGTTGGATGGGGATTGGGCGGCGGACGTGATGGTAGTGGCGGAGAGAGTTGAAGTGATGGAGGGCGATGATGATTTGGTGGTTGTGGTGGTGGAGGAGGGATCTTGAGCGTTGTTTTTGGTGGATTTGGTGGTGGAGGGTGAGGACATCTTTTCGGAGCTGTGGGTGAAGGCTCCTCCAATCTTCCACTTCAACATGATTTCGTTGTCAGTGTTTTTATGTTATCAGTTAATTCTCTTACTTTAGATATATTGCTTTATATTTTCAGGGCTAGAACGATAAATCTTTTCATCACAAGGTCGTAATTTGTCTATTAAATATCCAGCGTGCCATTAAGAATTGTTATTGGCAATGTAAACAATGAAAAATTACCTACAATATTCCCGACACAACACTGCATTGTTATTATTGTATTGAGTGGCAAAATAGAAGAGAGAGAGAGAGAGAGAGAGAGAGAGAGAGAGAGAGAGAGAGAGAGAGAGAGAGAGAGAGAGAGAGAGAGAGAGAGAGAGAGAGAGAGAAAAGAAAAAAGAAAATAGAGGTGGTATGAAAGATGCGACAAAGAGAGAGAGAGAGAGGAAGTGACGGAGGGAGGGAGGGAAGGAAAAAGTTGTGGCGTTTCAGAACTGGTGCGTTGGCTGCTTGGAGGTCGACTGGACGGCATGCTAATAACGGGACTGCTTGCTTACTCTTCCCTCTCCCTTTTCTCTCTCAACCTTTCCTCTTGTCTCATATCCTCCCTTCCTCTTATGCAGTTTCTCCTCCCTCATTCCCTGCCTCTCATCTGTTTTATTTTTTTCCTATTTCTTTATACCTTTCCTCTGTTTTGTTTCAATCCTACATCTTTATCTTTCCCTCCTTCCCTCCCTTTCCTCATACTTTTTTTCTCTTTCTTACCATCTAATCTATGTTTTTTTTTTCTCTAGCTCCTTTGTCTCTCCAGTTTTCTTCTGTTTCAACCTCGCTTTTCTCCCTTTTCTCATAATTTTATCTCTCCCTCTATCTAACCCACATTTTTTTTTCTCTCTCTCTCTTTGCTCTCCTCCTTCCTCTGTTTCAACCTCTTCCTCCTTTTTTTTCTTATCTTCTGATCTCTCCTTCTTTCTCATCCGTTTTTCTTCTCCTTTAACTCTCTCCCTCCATGTCACCTTTGGCCTCTTTCTCATCCCTCCTATCATTATTTAAAAATTTCTTTATCCATCTTACACCCTCTTTTCTTGTATCTCCTTCTTTCTCCCTCTCTCTCCCTACATTTTCTCGCTGCTGCATCTTATTCTTCTCTTCTTCCTCCATTTCTTCTTTCTCCCTCTCTACCCCTACATTAAAAAATTTCTCGCTCCTGCCTCCTATCCTTCTCTTAAAATTTCGTTCCATTTCTTCTTTACTCTTCCTCTTCTATCTCCCTCAGTTGAATTAAATATATTACCTTCAGCTACAATACAAACGACGTAATACCTAACATAACACGTCCTCAATCTGAAGGACCCAATATATTCCAGTAGCAGTAAGGTGCCAATACGTGGTTTGTCTCCTTCCCTCACCAGACAATAGAACAACACAAATTGCAGTGTTTTCATCCACCCCCCACCCACCACCACCCACCACCATCTCACCCACCCACCCTTCATCCTGACAGTTCTTATGACACTTCCCACCATCTCCCATCCCACTCACCCACCCACCATGCTTCACGCCCCCCATTCTCTCTCTCTCTCTCTCTCTCTCTCTCTCTCTCTCTCTCTCTCTCTCTCTCTCTCTCTCTCTCTCTCTCTCTCTCTCTCTCTCTCTCTCTCTCTCTCTCTCTCTCTCTCTCTCTCTCTCTCTCTCTCTCTCTCTCTCTCTTTTTTCAGACACGTTATACAGCCATCACGGTCCATTTCCCTTTGCTCCGATACCACCCAATCTGCTGATCACCCACACACTGACGCAACAAGGCAATTAGTATAGGGCCCGTTGGAGAGACACACTAAGGAGGATACACAGTGCAGTCCTGGCAAATTCAGAGGTAGAAGATTCCTTTAATGGGGGTGCCGGAATAGGGGGACAGGCTTGGGTGGGGTTAGGGGGGTGCGGGAGTAGGGGACATGCTTGGGGGGGTTTTGGGGGGTGCGGGAGTAAGGGGACAGGTTAGGGGGTTGCGGGAATATGGGACAGGCTTTCTACCCACCCCAAGCCTGTCCCCCTATTCCCGCACCCCCCAAACCCCCCCCCCCCAAGCCTGTCCCCTACTCCCGCACCCCCTTAAACTACACCAAGAAAGAGGATGCCTGAATTTGGTTGATTTTGATCTTGTTTGGATGCGTCAGTACCTTGTCAGTCTAACTTGTGATTGGTTGATATTAATTTGCGCTAGTCCAAAGATTGAATATTGGATTATTCGCCAAATATAAGTATACATCGTCACTACAATCATATACAGTATCTTTATTGTTATGTATCTAAGTGATAAATTTCGGTCTTCCTATTTGCTGAAGTAAGTTATTAAATAGAAATAAGAACATGAGCGAAATGTAATTCATAGAACGGATATATTACGATTCCCAAATGTTTTTCATTGTTTACGAATATTGTATTTATGGAGAATGGTAGCAGTCTCACGGGTTTGTATGGTAATTATTATTGGTACGATGTAGATTATTTGTTTATTGAGGGTTTTACATTTTTAGTTGTAAATTTCGTTGGATCAGCGGTTGATAAATAATAAAAATAATAAAAATAATAAAAAATGCACCTGATAACGGTTAGCACTTCTGTCGCTTTAGATGGTCTGTTAAATAGATGCATAAATTATTCACTGTCATTAAAGTCGTATTATTATTTATATGAGTGTTTATCATAACTGTACTTATTTTGTTTACTAAAGGACTAACAAAGATGGATATTCTTATGAAAACTGTCCTAACTCATCCATTTTTTTACGTAGAAGGAATCTTGGGTTCAGGAAAATTTATGATGGAACACAATATTCCCTATCAGCCTTTGACAGAATTAACATCATAAACAATAAACTTAATTTAACAGTCGGCATATAACTACGTTTTTATAGTTATTGTTGATCATATCTAATGGTTCAATAAATAGAGAGAGCCTCATTCGTAATGGTGTGCTGATAATTGACTTTTCTATCGGAATCTCAGAAGGTGAATGAATCTAAAAAAAATTTGTAATAATGCGAGAGACTGAATTGTAAATGATTTCTAACATAATCTGCAGTTGCTCGGTTACTCATCATGAAATTGTATTGCTCATGTAGTTGAGAATTTGGAATTGTAGTGAATCTTTGTGCATTTATCCACCAACTATCGACAGGAAATGGTAACCTACATTGATGACGTGTTAATTAAGCATACCGTATGTTCCAGAGGATGACACTAATAAAGCCTTTATGAACTGACGACGCCCTACAAACACATCTCAAATGGCGTTTGGTGTCAGATATTATGCCTCATATCCAATACAAATGGTTACTTGTTGTCTGAAAAGTGTGAATGAAGTCAATCCATGAGAAAGTTGTTGTCAGAGACTTGCTTCCTATCTGTGTTACGTGACTCGTGAGCGTGTACAGCCAAATGTTGCGTAACGTCTGTGCATTAAGGATTAAAGTGGTGGGAAACATCTGGCTACAACTGCACAATAAAAAGTAAATTGCGGTTGTTTATCACTGCTACCGTAGACTGCAAAGTAGCAAGTAAAAGATACTTATAGCCTTTTAAATAACATACCGGTATAGTGTAAAGAAATCTTCCCCAAGTTTAGATAGTAAGAATCCAATATAAAGGTGTACCGGTACTGTATTTCGGAAAGGATGCCCAGACCCCAATTACCCAGCAACATCATTTCTTGGTCAGACCTTCCGACATTCACATTATGTTATTTTTAGTGTTAACTAATACACGAGACGGTATGTCCTCTTAGTGTTTACATTACGATGCATTAAGTCATATATAAATCAAAATGGGACATATAATAAGGCTAAAAAACAGTGAAAATATATTCATAGTGACAGTAGACTGATTATTATTTAAAATAGGCTTGATTTTCATTATGTGGAGTGATTCTAGAATACGAACAGGATAACTTGGACCAGTAGCTATCACTTTGAAATTCTCAAAATAAACAGTTGCGTTACACACAGAACCATGATCTCTTATTACTGAGTGTGGAGAGTTTATTGTATATAAGAAAAGAATATAGCATCTCGTGTCTTAGTTACCACTCAAGATTACTTAATGTGAATGCTGGAAAGTCTGGCCAATAAATAATGTTACTGTTTACTGGGGTATCATCATCATTTTCCCCTACAAAAAGATTACTTGGTGTCCTACGAGCTAACTCCAATTTCATGACATATATCAATCTATTAATATGAACACAATGTACGCATACTTAGTTTCCCTCCCTCTCAAATACCCACGATCAGCGTAGTTATGAGTTACTGAAGGGCAAGAGGAGCAACAAAATTTACGTCCTGAACCTGAACCTGTGTCGGGTGCCTGGTCGTGCCGGTGTGGTCGTGTCTCACTCGTGGGAACTGTTTCAGCAGTGAAAGTAACAAGATCGATATAAGGAAGTGAATTGAAGACAAATTTATGGGTTAAGGTTCACTAGCTTCAAGGAATGTGTAGTCCCTTCTCCTCCTCCTTCCATGAACTCCTCTTCACGTATAATTTCGAGGTAGGAATCCAAGTGTCTTGATTTTTGTTACGAGTGAAGGGGCTCTCATCTTTATTTGACAGTCAGATTCATTGACGCATTAAGGCGTACACTAATGACACAGAGACCCTCCACCAACTAAGGAGAACCTAGCATTAAGGCGAGGTAGGAACTTTATGATATGTGTGTGCAATCAAATATCAAACGACTTCATGTCAGATAGCACAGAAGGAAGTGTGTGTGTGTGTGTGTGTGTGTGTGTGTGTGTGTGTGCAATCAAATATCAAACGACTTCATGTCAGATAGCACAGAAGGAAGTGTGTGTGTGTGTGTGTGTGTGTGTGTGTGTGTGTGTGTATGTATGCAATCATATATTAAACCACTTCATGTCAGATAGCACAGAAGGAAGTGTGTGTGTGTACATGTGTGTGTGTGTGTGTGTGTGTGTGTGTGTGTGTGTGTGTGTGTGTGTGTGTGTGTGTGTGTATGCAATCATATATTAAACCACTTCATGTCAGATAGCACAGAAGGAAGTGTGTGTGTGTGTGTGTGTGTGTGTGTGTGTGTGTGTGTGTGTGTGTGTGTAGGGGTCGTCAGGGCAGTAGGGAGGAAGGAAGGGAGGGAGGTGAAGCGTGACTATGCTAGTACACTGTGTTCCCATCACTGTCTCAACATGGGGGTCGGTACCAGTCCACCCCCATCACCACTAACCATTGATACCACTACCAATACCATAACCACCACTACCACCGATACCACTACCAAAAAACAATACCATAATCACTAATACCACTCCACCACTACCAACAAACTATACCATAACCACCACTACACCACTACCACTCTTACACTACCGACAACTACCACTACCATAATCACCACTACCCCTCCACCATTACCAACAATAACAACTGCCGATACCATAACCACCACTACCACTCCACCACTATCAACTACCAATACCATAACCACCACTACCATAACTACCACTACCATAACCACCATTCCACCACTACCAACAACCAATACCATAATCACCACTACCATTCCACCACTACCAACAACAACTACCAATACCATAACCACCACTACCACTGATACCACTACCAACTGTCAATACCATAATCACCACCACCCTCACTACCACTACCAACTGCCAGTAGTACCATAATTACTACCACCATCACTGCCACTACTCACGTCACTATACCACCATCACTACCACTACTCACGTCACTACCACCACTGCTAACCACAAGACAGCCATCACAATTCCTACCACGACTACTGAAATACAACCACCACTCCAATTCACCCAAAGCATATTAATTAATGATCCCCTTTAACTAAGTGTTCAGGTAGGTGATGTGGGTAATGCTATGAGGTACTGAATTAAAACTACGACTACACGTAAAGAAGTGTCTAAAATATAACAAACAACCACTTCAATTCACCCAACACATTCCCTTTAATTAAGTGTTCTGTCGGGTAGGTGGTGATGTGGGTAATGCTATGAGGTATTGAGTTATAATATGACTGACAGTAAAGATGTGTCTAGTTAGTATACTTCACAATAATGGAGGGGATGGAGGGATACTGTGGTGAGTTATCATATACTTGGCCTTCTCCTCGTTAGTTAGTTAAGGGGGTAATTCACTTTTGTTACATTGGAGTGTCTTGATTCCTCCAAAGTATGCCAGGAAACAAAACCAGAAGAGCAAAAATAATGGTGTTTTCTGTTGCTTGGAATAGTTTGGAGGATTCAGTTGCTCCAGATTTACCAACACAAAATGTCTCCCTTAATTAATGGAGTGCTCTGTATCTGTGCTGTGGTGTTGTCCCGGTAAACGCATCATCATTATCATCATCATCATCATCATCATCATCATCATCATCATCATCATCATCATCTTCCAGGTACACATATCATTACCATAACCATCATTATCATTATAGTCTCGGTACACATCATCATCAAAATAAGCAAAATAATCAAAGTAACGGTAAACACATCATCATCATCATCATCATTATCATCATCATCATCTCCATCATCATCTCCATCATATCTTTGTCATCATTAAAATTTTCATCCTCACTACAATCATCATTATTGTTGTTATTTCCCATTCTCCTTATCATTATCCCACTATTTTATTTCACGTTCTATTCTCATACACTTTCACCATTATTGCTGCTGTGTTTAACATTATTTATTACATAGTCATTGCAGGACGTAGTAGTAATGATCTCTCCTGCTAGCTTTCTCCAGACTACTTCAAAACATCCCCCGGTAAATTACTCTCATTTCATCCCTCCACCGCCTCGTTCTATGTGTTCTCTTTTGGACTGTATTGTAGATGTTTAGGTTGATATTACAGACACCCAAGCGCTCTCATCATCGGCTGGAGTTGGTATTGTGATTGTGATATTGGTATTCGTATCCATTGTTAAGCCTTGTCCTTTCCTCATATACCTAACGTAACCTTACTTGACCTAGCCTAGTCTAATCTCTAACCTAGCGTAACCAGACCAAACTTTGTCTAATTCAACCAAGCCTAACATAACCAAAACTATCCTATCCCTACCCAAGCCAACCCAACCCAACCCAGCATAGCTTAACCTAACATAACCTAAACAAGTGTGTGTTTTAAAATACGTGGCAAGGGGTGACACAGCGGACCACAAATAAAATACCCAATTTTTCTACTTGACATCATAATGGAGTCCTCTCACCCCACTGCCCATCTTGTTAAACCCTTGAAATAAGAAAACTGGGGCAATTCTCGACCATATGTATATAGCTCCAAAGGGTTATTTTCGGTTTAGCTCTAAATATATTTTGGTATAAAAAGCTGTAAAGATGCCAGTCGGTCAGAACCACAACACACGTGTCTATATAATCCCTTGAGTACCAGTGGTGGCTTCTCAGTTATGTAGAATCATCAGGAGGTAATCCGTTTATAAGAAAGGGGTTTCCCTAGACACATTGGGACCCACTGTGTCTGCATTATTTTCGGGTACACTATCATTGATATTGAGCTGTATGGCAAAGAATAGAAATTCTGGATCCAGATGCGGATACAGTCTCTCCTAAAAATTGATAACTTATTTCCAACATCGAGGTTGACCTTTGGTAAAATATCCATAAAACATACTCATAACTTTTTGCATAATCCCAATAACAAACTGGCAGGATTATCAATCATGCAGACAGACCAACAGTACCAATAACATAGTTACTACTCGTTGGCGATGGTAAAAAATTTCATGACACTGGGCCACAAAGGGTTAAGGAACCTGAGATACTGGTAGGGAACAAGTCGCTACTGATTCATCCATGAAACAACACCAATATATAGAGTAAGTTGTTCGTAGCATAGTTTGGAGGAATAAGTTAACCTTATCGTCGATACAATCACAGGACCATGTGGGTGCAGTATACCTTTGTGTAAATTGAAGGCTACTGATCGCTCCAAACGATACGGAGAAATAAACCAAATCAGCTATTTATGGAACTTGTTTCATGGAATTGTTCGTAGGAATCAATTGCTCCAAATGTGCCAACACTATAATGTCTCCTTATGGTTGCGTCACCCTGCCACTTAATGTTAAGGGCACCAGGACTCAATCTACCAAATCTCAGTTCTGGCGCCGCGCTCAATACATCCCCTCTTATGCCAATGAAGCTGCCGACTCCCCCCGCCCCTCTCTCCCCTAGCTCCTCCCACACCACCACGCCTCTCCCTCATCCTCACCCTCACCATCAAGCCTCACCCTCATCACCACGCCTCTTCCTCATCCTCACCATCAAACCTCACCCTCATCACCACGCCTCACATTCACCACCACGCCTCACCCTCATCCTCACCCTCACCATCAAGCCTCACCCTCATCACCACGCCTCTTCCTCATCCTCACCATAAAACCTCACCCTCATCACCACGCCTCACATTCACCACCACGCCTCACATTCACCACCACACCTCACCCTCATCACCAAGCCTCACCCTCATCACCAAGCCTTACCCTCACCACCACCAAAACGAATCACCCTCACACGCACCAATGACGCACATACGCATTAAATTCACGAGGACGCCTTATGTTAGTGAAACAATTAGTGGTTAGGCTTCCTAGGGATACAGATATACTTGTAGGGATATCCATTATGCCTGTCAACAAAGTATCCCCTAAATTTCCTGAGAGGACGTAGAAAACTATGATTGCATCCGTCCACGTGTTTCAGCGAAGCAAATTAACTGGCATGTAGTTTCACCTGTTGGTATAATTCTGCTTGTCATTGTGCAGACGGGGTTTTTCATCTCGTTAGCTTACATCTCACCTACTCTATTTCCCGACCCCCCTCCCTCCGCCCTACGTCTTCCGGCCTCACTTTCCCTTCTCTTCCTATAGGAGCTCTGGGTTGTTCCAAAACTTCCTTCTTCTGGTCCTATACAAGAGGCTAAATAGGTTAGATGATGGTGACGATAATGATGAAATATGACGACAAAGACGATGATAATAATGATGATAATGATGATGATTATGATGAATATGACGACGACGAAGACGATGATGAATAAGCTGACGAAGACGATGTTATTAAATTTCCTCGTGTAATGATGTTTATTTAATCAATTCATGCCTTGTGTTTTATTTGCTATGCTTTGTAGTCTGTATTATCTCATTGACTTTCTCTTAATTAATTATTGAGGTTTAATGGCAATCGATTTCATATTGGTCATTAAGGCTGAAGAGTGACGTATACAGCATGTATGTACAGTCACGAGCACTAATGAGTATACAGCTTTGGTTGAAGCCTTGAATAATCCAGTTTAACAACGAACTAATTCTTGGTATAAGTCGCTGTGTGCAAAATAATACACCAATTGTTTCTAATATGTCCCACTCATTTGTAACCCACACTGAGATTAAGAACCATGACAACAACTTTCTATCATCCACCCATCCTCTTCTTTGTAATAATAGAGTGAAAAGAAAAACAGACCTACTTTCTCATATACATCTTCTTTTATTGTGTGTTGTCGCAAAACAGATTCACTTTTCTTTCTTATTAACACACAATACGAGCAGAAAGACATACGGTAGTCATTTCCTCACATACATCCCATCCACCACACACGCAACCATACAGAATTATTCATAAATGTAGATTGTAGCTGCACTGTCTAGGTATCAAGTCAGAGTAACAAGAAATATACCAGATGTTTACAGATGCACTCGATCCAGTTTCTCGTACTGTTCATCCCGTGTAACAAGAGAATATTCATACTTTTCATCTCATCAAAGTTTGAGAGATGTACAGATCCTTGAGAGGTGTACATATCAGTGTGTGTGTACTGCATGTATGTGTGTCACAAGCACTGTACCACAACTCCTGTTTTCCCTATACAGTAATTACAGCAGCCTCACCATGCAGCACGTCCCTTCATCCCTCACTCCGTCATCTCTCTCTCTCTCTCTCTCTCTCTCTCTCTCTCTCTCTCTCTCTCTCTCTCTAACACACACACACCTACACGTACAGTACAAGGCACCCCAAACCACCATACCCACAATTATGGTGCCACACGCAAAAACTCCAAATTACAACCCTCACGATACACCAATATCATTATTGTGTTCTACAACATACTTATGGATCTTTCCTTTCGTAATATTATGCTATTTACAAGTATGATACACACAGGTAATTGACTCATTGGTATTAAGGTTAATGCAGATGGCAATTTTTACAACTGTATCTAGTGTTCTCATAGGAGAGGATATATATTACTTTAACGGAAATTAATTTTACAAATAACTACATGTTCCTTCAAGGTGTTCTGACACAACAAGTTGTGTCTGGAGCCTTGTATTACTGTATTATACAACACAGTTTTAAGACTTTATTTAAAAGCAACAAGTTGGAAACAAAAGCGACAATATAGCAGTGTTGGTATTCTTACAAGGCAAACCAGGTTCTGTGGCTCCTCACACAATGCAATTTATAGTCCTCAACTCTGTTTTAAAATACATGTACGCTTTCCTGAGTGGCACAAAATGCAATATGGTTTTCTGAGTGTTGCAAAACCAACTTACAGGTATTTCTCCCATAACGTAAGTACACCCTACTGTTCACTAGGCTCTTCCACAATAACATTACGTCATCAGGTTTCCCCACAAGGCAAGTATACAGCCATAGGTTCCCTCACAATATCTATTCAGTAACACAAGATAAAAAAAATTCGGTAGCCCTTCCCACAAGGCAAAATTCCACAGATTTCCCCAAACAAGATCCGACCAGCGAGTTATTTTCTGTCGCAAGATAAAATCGATTCAGTTATGTTCTCCCACAAGGAGATATTATATTAGTCCCACAAGTTTCCCCACAACATTAGAGCTAAACCATCGGTCTGTCGTCTCACAAGATATGATACGTTGTGCACAATAGGTTTTCCCAAGTATACAGTAGCTCCCTCCAGCAGCCACCCCAACGTGAGGGCGGCAGAGGTACCACTATCGCCAGGACCCGCGAGTGAACTGTGGTGCCGACGGTGGCGCCTGGGGCCCTTCTTGGCGTCCGGGGCGGGGCGGGACTGTCTGTGTGTGTGTGTGTGTGTGTATGTATGTGTGTCTGACCCGGGCTAAGAAGGTGGGTAGGGGTGGGGAAGGATGGAGGGGGGGGGGGTTGTTGAAGGAACAATGAATAGTAGGAGGAGGTGACACAGGCAGGATGGGGGAATGGTAGAGGTTGGTGGTGGGGGGGATAATGAGGGGGCGATGGAAGAGAGGGTGTCGCATAGAGGTGCTACAAGGAGGAGGGGGAGGAAGAAGTGATGATGTAGGAGATGAAGGAGGTATAGGTGGAGACTATAAAGGGTTTGGAGAGGTTATACTTGGAAAGGTGACATATACAAATGAGGAAGGGGACAGTAGTGGTGAGGGATCAAGAAGGAAGAAGGAGAAGAGGGTAACACAGGGAGTAATTGTAATCTTGTACTGTTTTGAGAACCAGGTCGGATCCAACTGAGGAGAGCAATAACCAGTGTAATAGTGATAGAAGAGGGAGAGAGTGATGCAACGTTAGTCTGACTGGTATGGCTTGGCGAGTAGTGTCTTCATGTGATCAAGGAGAGGTATGTATGTTACAGTACAATTGCCCCGTGCATTCCAAAGGGTACGGTCCCAGTTCCCTTCATTTATCCTCCTGCTATAACCAAACACATCGGGTCCACAGTGTATTGAAGATTAGGTGATGACGATGAAAATGTACGATGGTCCCACAGACACTACTACTACTACATGGAGGCATTATACTAACTATCGTTGTTGCGTTTATGGTTTGACTAACATCTCATCGTCCTCAGTATAAAATGGTCATTGGATTACCCTACAAGTTATTTTGCGCCTTCCTCATTTCCTAGTTTCATCTCATTGCCTTCTAATTATATATACTTACTATATATTTTTTTTTGTAAACTGCCTTCCACCCTCTACGTACATCTCATTGCCTTTAATTATCTGATACTCATAACTGTAACTGCACATACGATATAGTTTAACATTAATCTCTATACATACGATATATACACTTTAACATTAATTCCCATCCTCTACATAGTCTTGCTGTACCTCATTATCTCCTACTCATATCTACACTTACAATAACTTTCTCTAAAACAGTCTTCCATTCTTTGCAATGCATTCTCTCTCTCCTTTTATCTCATTGTTATTGTCACGCTCATCAAGTTTCTTTCCGATGCCCTTAATGATTCCAGCATTTCAGCTCCGTCACTTCTTTGTCCTAATCTTTTTCTAATCCTTCCCTAATCTTTCCCGGTGTGACGCGCGCAAGGACCTCTACTTCCTGCCGTTCAAGGCCAGTGTATCTTGGTAGTGTTCCTCCTTGTACGGCCAAAATAAAAACTTCATAGAATTTTGTTGTCTTTTTTACATGACTCACTTTCCAAAACCCTTGAAGATCAACCTCATGGATCCAAAGCAACTATACCAAAGATAAATTAACTGATGTAAAATAGATTAATAATTATTAGAAAAAATATGTTGGTTCGAGTTCCAGAGACTGCATGAAATTTTAAGTTTCATAATGAGATAGCATAAGAGACGACACAACTATTATTACCGATAGTGTCTCCCTATTCCTGAAGAAGCAATAGCGAATCGTTAACAAATAAGGAATTGAAGAGGAAGAAAGACGACCTCGATAGACCTGAAAGATCCTGTAGCACGAGGGAGGAGATAAAAAGGTGGGACTGTGAATATAAAGGCAACAACAGGGTAGGAAGGACAGTTGAAATAAATGAAAAGGAATGACTCGAGTCTGAAGCGACGCCCTACTCATAACACCTTGGGTAATAAAGGTGGACCACGAAAGACTATATTGTGTGCACCTCTGTGTGTGTGTGTGTGTGTGTGTGTGTGTGTGTGTGTGTGTGTGTAAAAGACTATATTGTATTCACATGTGTGTGTGTGTGTGTGTGTGTGTGTGTGTGTGTGTGTGTGTGTGTGTGTGTGTGTGTGTGTGTAAAAGACTATATTGTATGCACCTTTGTGTGTGTGTGTGTGTGTGTGTGAGAAAATGTTAAAGTTGTCCATCTTAGTCTGATATGACGATCAGATTATTATCATGCAAATGTATACTGTAGTCACTGTGGTGATATGTAGATTGCTTCCAAGGCTGGTGGGTGAGTGAGGGAAAGTAGAAGAGAGCAGGAAGAGAGAGGAATGTATGTATGTACTGTACCGGAGAATATTTTATGCATACTTTCACTCTCAGCATCACTTTCCCTGCGTTGCTTTGGTGTTTGTACTACGATAATGAAAAAGAAATAGTGAGCGCATTTGGAGTTAACTAAAAATTATGTTAGGTTTGTTCATGGAATAATAAGAACATAATGTAGATGAGTTCAAAATGATATCACGTTCTTAGTCAAGGAAGAAAAGTTTGGAAATTCTGTGGTGTGTGTCATATCCAATTATTTTCCACTCGTGTCTATGGATTTCGGTAAAAGCTTTATATAATATTCTAACTTCATATGGAGTAGACCAGATCCTTATTGTTTTTTCCAATGGTCATATCTGTAGCTTCCACACCCATTCACTGTATAAAACCATGTAGTATCATTATTTTATTATTTTCCCTATCAGAAAGCCCAGCCTGGCCTGCCCTCAACTCTAAATTCCTGTGTTTGGAAGTCTGTCTATAACGACCCAACTTTACATTACAGGTGAGTTAACTTCATATTGATATCATTTCAGAGGAAGAATGTACAGTCACGTCTGAAAGTCCTCCAGCACTTCGAATGAAAATGCCTTGGAAAAATAATGCAACATTTTATAAGACTGTTTGCCTCTATAATATTGGTTGATAAGATTCACTAAAATGGTTCACTTTCATTCACCTCATGGGGGACTTTAGATTGTGGTTGTACATAATATGACGTGAGAGATAAATAAGACACCCTTGTTACTCGTATGAAAGGTTTTTATGACATTGTTCTTCCGTCTTTACTATTCGTACTTCCGTTTGTGTGTCACGTTTTTACATATAGCCTCGGGATGTTAAAGTGAACGTGTTGGCTTTCTTACCGTATTTTTATCCCCTTCCATGTCTCGTTAAGGGGGATTCTCAAACTCCCTTCATCTGTCTGTCTGTCTGTTTTTGAGCTTAATATTTACTTCAGAATCTACATATATAAAATAATGGGGTTTGTTCAGCAAGTAACCTGTCTCTCTGTCTGTTCTTGAGCTTACGGTATGTTTCAGAATCCACATAATAATGGGGTTGGTTCTCAAGTAACCTTAATACATAAACACTGAAATCCTGGCCACCGTTTAGAAATGGGATAAACTGGTAAATGAAAAATATAAGGCCAAAAAAATGTTCTAATTCAATCGCTTAAAAATGAAGGTGTTCCAATTCCATGTATAGTCATCTTCAATCTATATACCTGCGTTCAATGTTTCTCTCTATAATTTTTCAAGAGTTTTGGGTACCTGATAACATGGCATAAAGTCAAGATAGAGTATGTATTATTTATTTCATAATGAGTGTACACAAGTTACTAAATGGGCTGCTGTCCTGAACTGTTTCCCACTTGCATACGATTTATTTCTACATAAAACATAACATTATAGTCACACTCACTCGTCTTGCAAAACTTTCGAATAAAACAGTATATGCCAAAGTATAGCTGTTGATCCCAGTAATACTAGTTCATAAGATTCACTCAAATGGCCCACTTTGAAGGGGAGGGTATACTTTTGGTACATTGGAGTGCCTTGATTCCTCCAAAGTATGCCAGGAAACAGAACCAGAGGAACACAAATAATGGTGGCCTGTTGCTTGGAATAGTTTGGAGGAATATTTTGCTCCGGATTTACCAACACTGTATCCTCCCTTTAATTAAGTCACCTGATGCAGTATTTTTGATCGATTGAATTGGAACATTTTTTTGGCCTTATATTTTTTCATTTACCAGTTTTCGGGGTGGACTGGAAGGCAAAGGAGATAACTGATGTAGGAGGAAGGAAAAGACGGCACCACTTTCCATCATTGTTTTCCCCCGGCGGAAACACGAAACTCTCTGTATTACGAAACACACACACACACACACACACACACACACACACACACACACACACACACACACACACACACACACACACACACACACACACACACACACACACACACACACACACACACACACACACACACACACACACACACACACCATACACGCACACACCATACACACACACATACACCATACACACACACACACACACACACCATACACACACACACACACACATACATCTGCATCTTCACACCATCATTATCACATGCACAGGTCGCTTGTCATTATCCTCATGTCACACCTCAAAGCAACCCTCCTCACCACCACCCCTCCTCATCATCATCACCCCTCCTCACCATCATCACCACACCTGTGCACCACCCCTCTTCACCATCATCACCCCTCTTCACCACCACCCCTCCTCATCATCATCCCTCCTCATCATCACCCCTCCTCACCACCACCCCCCCTCACCACCACCCCTCCTCCTCACCATCATCACACAAGTGTACCACCCCTCCTCATTTCATCACTCTCAACACCTCGTCTACCTCATCATCATCATCATCATCATCATCATCACCTCCCTTGCATCATCTCCAGTCTTGTCCTTGCCCATGTAATCCTCGTCTTCCTGTCGCTTGTCTACCCCCAACCCCCCACCCCACCCCCCCACACACACACAGGTAATCATCAGTATGTACGTTCATGTAAAGAACACACACACACACACACACACACACACACACAGTTATGATCATACGCACTCACATGCATCGCACAAATAATACTGATTTTATTGCAAACTCGTCTCCTCACCAACGTACACACAAATACAAATACACACGCATATTATACATTACGTACTAGAACACGAGACAAGAAAACTATACAGTGCATAACCACACAAACAAACACACACCCTCACCCCTACCTAACAAACACACACACACACACACACACACACACACACACACACACACACACACACACACACACACACACACACGGCTGACTCACTCCTGTCGCTCCTCCCCGCAATTATGGCGTTATTAGCATTTTTTGACGTGTTACTCTCACCCTTACGCATCACCTTCCTTCCTTCCTTCCTTACATGTGTGTTGCGTCAACTCTCACCTGCCTCTACATACATGAGTTGATTACTCTTTTCCACCATGTTTTTAACACAGATAGAAGTGAGAGCTCAGACTTTAATGAGTTAATGAAAATTTGAAATATTTTTCAAAATGTTCATTAATTTTGACTTATTATTTTATGTTTCAATTATTATTCTAGTCCTACTCATGAAGAAATGGTTTGTTTAGTACCTTACTTATTATTTAAACTCCCTTCATCACCTCCAATAATATTTATATATAATTATATCATTATACAATAATAGTTTTCTATGTGGTTCACAGTCCCTTATTAGTTAATCCTTCTGATTGTGTGTGTTTGTGTGTGTGTGTGTGTGTGTGTGTGTGTGTGTGTGTGTGTGTGTGTGTGTGTGTGTGTGTGTGTGTGTGTGTGTGTGTGTGTGTGTGTGTCACTCATGTTCCTTGGATTCTTTTATATTAATACTAAAACAGCATCTTTCTTGGCACAGTTTGAGTGAATCATTTGCCTTTAATTAATTCAACACATGCATATCACCTCCTCATACAAACATTAACACAACAAAGTAAACTATCTACAATACACAAACACTCCCCCACCCCACACCCAAAACAAAAAAAATCCACTCAAGCATACAATTATAAAGAAAAATTCAACTGCACTTTCGCCAGGTTGAAACAAAATAATAATTGCCTTATAGTGAAGGTAGTGTACGGTAGGCGAGGAAAGACTTATTATCCAGCGTCAGTGTACGGAACGAGGAGGGTCTCGTCTCACACTCGGTAATGACTGTCATCCCGGATACACTCAAGACGTGAATATGTAATTGTGTGTTGTTATGTTGTACACAAGTAGCAGCGGTGGTGGCAAAGTACTCACTCGACAATGAAATCTCCCTTGCGTTACTACAGCTTTCGAAATTCCATCCCTTATATGTCTGAGTATGGAGATCCCTGTGATGTAGAAGTAATGGTGCGGATATAACCATAATTACAGGTTCCGGGAAAGTGGGAAGCCTATATTCACTCTACTTTAGTTTTATTTTCACATACCGTACGAAATTTTCTGATAATATACGGACGTTCTAGTGGCACTTTTTAAACTGAGAGTATACATATTTTTTCTTTTTCTTTTTTTCCCTTGAGAGTCGGGGTTGTTCCTGTAACATTTAGCATAATTTAGCGTTCGTCCTATTAAATGGAAGTAACTTGTTGTGGGAAACATTGGAAACATTGCTAAGAAACCTTTATATCCTCCATGTATCACGTGGGAGGGGATTCTGTATCCTGGCATATATGTCTCCCACAAAAGAATACTTCCCTTAAATAATAGAACATGAAAAATAACATAAGAGGAAACACGTCCCCCTAATTTCACACCGAGGGATTTTGTTGACGAATAAGTGGCCCTCCAATATTCCACCACAGATTTACTAGCCTATACCCATAAGAGGAAGACGACTATAGACTGATTTCCGTGTGACCTCCAGCTTCCATTCATTGTGGACATGCCAAGGTCACATACACCACATTGTCCTGGGCACCTCAGACACGGGTACCTCATCATCATCATCATCATCATCATCATCATCATCATCATCATCATCATCATCATCATCATCATTATTTACCTGATGCACTGAAACCACGGGAAAACAAAGGTAGTGTCGACAGATGAGGCTGACCACTCACCTATAACCTATGCAATTTCAGGGCACAGTCGCTCAAAAAGGTATCCTTATGTTATACGTGTTTAGATTATTGTTGACACACTCGAGAAAGCGTGAGTCACTTTGTTCGTTCTCTCATCCATTTAAAAAAGTCATTATTATCTGAATGATCTTGATGAGTATTTGATTATTCCAGACATTGCAACTAAAAAGATCCCTTACTCGTATTCTGAAATTATCTGTTTTATGAAATAGTTTGGAGTATTTAAGTGACCTCCAGTTCGCTCAAAATATGATCGGATTACTTAACCCTTAATTAACCCCTCCGTTACGATAATTTTTGAATGATTGTAAAGCTGCGGCACACTGCACAGCTGAGACAAACCTTGAGGCCAGTCACTAAGTCAATATGGACCATGTAGGGCGACCTGACTCACTCAACCCTGTCCCACCGGTCCACAGCACACACACACACACACACACACACACACACACACACACACACACACACACACACACACACACACACACACACACACACACACATTCGTAACTAGTAACATACAAATACACACACACACACACGAGTATACGCATACATACGTAAATACTAACACACACACACACTCATGTACAAAAGAATACACACCCTTATGCATAAACACATTTGCTATCTCACGGTCCACATCATTAGTATAACTTTTCCCATTTATCATCGTACAAAAAGACACTGAGTCCATGCAGTCACTCAAAAATAATATATCTAGCTAAATTATTATGTGAGATGATGTATATATAACTGCTGGCAAAGAATAGTAGAAAATGGCTAGGCAGTATATTCTTTTCATACGGCAGTAGTGTGTAGCATTTTTTTTATTGTCCGCTTCAAATGTCATACAGAATGTAATGAGTGACTAGCACGCGCAGTATAAACACACACCATCCAAACACACACCATCCAAACACACACCATCCAAACACGCACCATCCAAACACACACCATCCAAACACACACCATCCAAACACACACCATCCAAACACACACCATCCAAACACACACCATCCAAACACGCACCATCCAAACACACACCATCCAAACACACACCATCCAAACACACACCATCCAAACACACACCATCCAAACACACACCATCCAAACACACACCATCCAAACACACACCATCCAAACACACACCATCCAAACACGCACCATCCAAACACACACCATCCAAACACACACCATCCAAACACACACCATCCAAACACACACCATCCAAACACACACCATCCAAACACACACCATCCAAACACACACCATCCAAACACACACCATCCAAACACACACCATCCAAACACACACCATCCAAACACACACCATCCAAACACACACCATCCAAACACACACCATCCATTGCTTATCATCTCTACTGACGTAAAATACAAGACATAATAAATCCTTAGAACATCATCCCTCCCTCCCTCCTCCTTACAGTTGTAGTTGTTGTTGTTGAAGTTCCTCCTCAAGCTGTCTGACCGAGAAGCCCCGAGTCCTCCTTACAGTTGGATCTCCTGGTTTGTGTACACTCACCAACTAAGCACTATCGCCTCATCGAACACTTTATGACAGACAATAATAATAATAATAATAAAGGATACTAATAGAACACCCACATATGCCTTACAGAATTACATTATATACCCATGCAGTTGCCTATTTAATTAACTTATCTGTTGCTTCAGTTCAATGGCTTGTTAAGGGGGTGCGGGAGTAGGGGACAGGCTTGGGGGGTTTTTGGGGGGTGCGGGAATAGGGGGACAGGCTTGGGATGGGTAGAAAGCCTGTCCCCTAATCCCGCACCCCCCAAACCCACCCCCCAAGCCTGTCCCCCTACTTCCGCACCCCCCAAAACCCTCCCAAGCCTTTCCCCTTACTTCCGCACCCCCCTAACCCCCCCCAAGCCTGTCCCCCTACTCCCGCACCCCCCAAAACCCTCCCAAGCCTTTCTCCTTACTCCCGCACCCCCCAAAACCCTCCCAAGCCTTTCCCCTTACTCCCGCACTCCCCAAAACCCCCCCAAGCCTGTCCCCCTATTTCCGCACCCTCCAAAACCCCCCCAAGCCTGTCCCTCTTACTCCCACAACCCCCAAAACCCCCCCAAGCCTGTCCCCCTATTCCCGCACCCCCTTAAGAGTATGTGGCTCATGACCTGACAGATAGGGAGGCAATGGTTTTGTTGCTGGTTATAATTATGGGTGTGTAATATTTCACTGTCTCCAAAAATATTATTAAGGCCCACGAAGAAAAAAAATTAACGCGTCACTATGCAAATGGTAACTCTCTTCCCCACCACTGATTCTCTAAGACGCTCTGCCCTCGGTGTAATTAGTTAGATAGACAGTCCGTTAGTCAGGCAGTCATGAAGGAGGTCAGTCAATCAATCAGTTAGCTAGTCAGTCCATTAGTCAATTAGATAGGTAGGTAGATAGTTAAAGAGTTTGTTAGTTTTTCAGTCAGTTAACACATCACTCCCTCATTCAAATAATCAGTCATATGATTAGTCAGTCAGTCAGTCAGTATTTCATCCAGTGTTGTATTAATTAAGTAACTGAGAAT
>JAWQEG010001407.1:15000-18342 GCA_033782935.1 Petrolisthes cinctipes | reverse complement strand
GGGAGGGAGGGAGAGACGGGAGGGAGGTAGATGATAATATGTGGGGGGAAGGGAAAGTGGAGAAAGAGAGAAAGAGAAAAGACAGGGAAAGAGAGAGTGGAGGGAGATGATACTGTGGTGGGGGGTGAGAGAGAGGGAGAGAGTGTGGAGGGAGGGTGATGATACTGTCCACTGTTATCTGACCCCCACATGAAACATTCTGGCTGCGGGACTGGGACTTAATTGCTTAGCTTCGTTTTTTGGTATTATTAAACTGCGTTGGGTGGGTCGCAATTGTTGCATGCACAGTTTCAGGTGGGCTTGTTCCTATGTGTGTGTGTATGTGTGTGTGTCTGTGTGTGAGAGAGAGAGATAGAGAGAAAAATTAAGGTTGCCAATGAATGGGGAAAGGGAGAGGGAAAGGATGTGTGTGTGTGTGTGTGTGTGTGTGTGTGTGTGTGTGTGTGTGTGTGTGTGTGTGTGTGTGTGTGTGTGTGTGTGTCAGAAAGAACAAAGTGGAAAGAGAGAGAGAGAGATTCAAAGACTGTAGAAAGAGGACAAGTAATAATAATAATAATAATAATAATAATAATAATAATAATAATAATAATAATAATCACAGTAACGCATACATACATACAGGCAGACAGACACAAACAAATATACACAATGACAGAAAAACCATTATAAAATATAGCTGACATAGAAACATAAATTGAAATAGACAAACTATGATATGATAACAGACAGATAAAACAAACAAACAAACAAACAAACACGACAGAACAGAACACACCAGTACAGGCAAAATGCATTGTGCTAAAACTACTTTGCCTACGTGTACAATTTTTTAGTGTGTGTTCTCAGGGCAATGGACACCAAAACCGAGACTTGTACACACATGAATACAAACACACACATCCACGTAATAAAAGGCTCCATTGACACTACGAGTCAGGCTTGTCACTCCCGGTCAGCACAGGTAGTGAAAGTTCTGATATAATATGAGATGATTGAGTGCATAGGTTCTGAACAGCTTACACACAGAAGAATATAATTATGCTAATCATTCTTAAGGTGGAAGTACAGTGTTGGTAAATCTGGAGCAACTAATTCCTCAAAACTATCCATTCCAACCAACACAACACCATTATTTTTGTTGTTCATCTGTGGTCCTGTCTCCTGGTGAACTTTAGAGGAATGAAAGAGCTCTTATGTATCGAAAGTGTATTACGACGCTCTTAACACTCTACAGCCTGGGACTCATTACTCTGGATTAGGACATACATGAATGGTTTACACTGATTGAAAAAAGTGATCACCATGGAATATAGGTTTCGTTAGAATGACTTAATATTAAGGAAGAACACCAAAGGGACTGAAGCACTAGTTATGACGAGCGACAATTGTGTGTTTGTAAGTTGAATATGTCGTTACAAAGGCAGTATGTGTAAACCTGTACTTACCAGACACACACACACACACACACACACACACACACACACATACACACATCTACCAACAAGCACAAGGAAACCTACTGACACTAAGACACATTTTCACGTTTGTGTATGCAAGAAAATGTACGCAGACAGTCACACGCATACATTCTATACATGTATACCAAACAATACCAAACGCACATGTTCATGCTCGCCAGAAAACGCACGTACGCACAGCCACGCACAGTACGCTCACAACACAAATGACTTCTTCATGTTTACAAGCACTACTGCGAAAAATAATAATACTGGCAAGAAGAGTCAAAATTGCTTGTACGTTCTGGCCCATTTACACTTCTCGTTTACAGCCCCCCCCCCCCCCTCTCTCTCTCTCTCTCTCTCTCTCTCTCTCTCTCTCTCTCTCTCTCTCTCTCTGTTTCTCTCTACCACACACATGTATACTCACAGCACATATCCCGTCCCACACACACTCTCGTCTCACATTTCAGGTCTATCTCACATCCTCACTCACACACTCTCCTTCCTCTCTCTCTCTCTCTCTCTCTCTCTCTCTCTCTCTCTCTCTCTCTCTCTCTTTTACACACACACACACAGAATTGGGACTAGTACAAAAGCAAGCCTTAAACTTGCTTCTTATAGTGGTAGAGGTAATTAAAATATTGACCGTTTTGCTGATAGAGACAATTATTAGAGGAGTAATTATATTATTGGTTCGTTGCTGATCTTAATAGTAGCAGTAATAGTAGTGGTGGTAGAGGTCATCATGGTATTGGTGCTGATGGTGATAATTGTGATGGCAATATTAATGGTAGAAACAATAGTAGTAGTAGTGATTTTATTGGTAGTAACAATTATGGGAATAATAATGGTAGTAATAATATTTTTTTTTTCTATGTTTCGACACTGGACATAGGCTTCATCGAGCCCGTTACCGTGGCCCATGTCAGCTGCTACTCACACACACACACACACATGTCACGACTTCCGAACTGGCACCCAGCCACAGAGGGAGGGAAGTGAGGGTAATTCCCAAATACTGCAGCTGTTATGGTATCAGCGAGGGTGTTTTACGACATTCGGTGGCCTTATAGTTAGTGCCTGAAACTCAAATCGGAAGAGTAAATATTCTCAGGCACCCACCTGAGAGTAATCGATCTCCCGACCTATAGGTTACGAGTCCTGAACACTAACCACTCGGCCATCTCCCCTCAAATTGGTAGTAGTATATGTAATGCTGGTAGTTGATAGTGATGGTTATAACATTCTGTACTGTAATGGTAGTCAGAGTAATGGTAGTGGTAATGGTAGCTACTGTATATGGTATTGGTGATCAAAGTAATGGTAGTAGTGATAATAGCAGCAATTGTATGTGGTATTGGTGGTCACAGTAATGGTAGTAATGGTATTGGTGGTCATAGTAATGGTAGTAGTGGTCATAGTAATGGTAGTAGTGGTCATAGTAATGGTATTGGTGGTCATAGTAATGGTAGTAGTGGTCATAGTAATGGTAGTAGTGGTCATAGTAATGATAGTAGTGGTCATAGTAATAGTAGTAATGGTCATAGTAATGGTAGTCATGGTGATAACAATGGTGGTGTTTGAGTGGATGGGAAATCACTGAGGATCGATGTGATATATCAGTGTCTTGGAGGTGGTAATCTTGTGATATGTATTGCCGTGTCTCCAGTGTACCGAAGAGAAGGTATTGGCAGCTTGGTAGAGGCGAGAAGGAGGAGAAAGGAGAAAGGAGGAGGAGAAAGGAGGAGGAGAAGAAAGGAGAAGGAGGAGGAGAAAGGAGGAGAAGGAGGAGGAGAAGAAGGAGGGAGGAGGAGAAGAAATAAAGGAGGAGAGGGAGACTGAAGAAGGAGAAGAAGAATGAGGAGGAGAAGAAGGAGGGAGG
>JAWQEG010001407.1:0-10000 GCA_033782935.1 Petrolisthes cinctipes | reverse complement strand
TTTACGATACACTGGTAAACTTTGTGATTAATATTGGTGATAACAGTAGTGGCAATGGTGGTGATAGTGGTACAGTTGTCGTGATGGTGTGGCTAGATATTAGTAGTAGTGGTGGTGGTGGTGGTGGTGGTGGTGGTGGTGGTAGTTATGGAGAAGTAATTGGAATGATGGTGTGGTTTGATGGTGGTGGTGGTATAGTTATGGAGGATGTAATTGGAATGGTGGTGGTGGTGGTGGTGGTGAAGGTTTATCGACTAGATCCTCTAGCCTTCTACCGCAACCTTTAATTTTTCTCTCCTCGTCCCATGTTCCTCCTTATCTACGTCGCCTGAGATGTTGTCTGAGCATAGGAAGAGAGAATCGGTAGACTTTTATTCTGGCCACAACACCTTACCTTCCTGCCTTGTCTCACCTCTCTATCACACCTTTCTCTTAGCTATTCTATCCACTTTTCTTCACTTTTTGTTCTTTTTGCTCATTCTCTGTCCTGCCCATCTGTCCAATCAGAGGGGACAGTCTCATTTTGATGTGAGATAGACACACAGACGGGTTGGAGATACTGATAAGCACCAACATAGGACTGAGTTGTATTAACGTTTAACCTTTCAGTATTTTCGGATTACAAGGGAATATATTTTGTAGCATAGTTTGTATGTATCTGTAACCCTCCAATTCACCCACAAGAGAAATATTATCGTACTTGCTGGAAGGAGTTTGTTTATATATAGTCCTAGACACAGGTATCAATCCCTCTTTGATTTGGGTGAAACAAATATTGGGAATAAAGTGATGCATTTAGACTACGCACCATTCACATAAGAGTATCACAACAGTTCGTAAGCGTTTAAAATAATTATTTCAAATTATCATGGAACAGAATTATATTACATTAAATTTTGATTGCACAGTCTGCCAAACTTACACCTGATCCTGCCTCGCTTTTACCAAGTCCTTTTTATAGTAATCAAAGGAATGGATTTTCACACACACACACACACACACACACACACACACACACACACACACACACACACACACACACATCAGAACTCTCCATCTCTTCATCTTTCCATCTCTCTCTCTCTCTCTCTCTCTCTCTCTCTCTCTCTCTCTCTCTCTCTCTCTTCCTTTTTTTCATTCCACAACTTAACTCAGTCTCCGTCAACCAGCCAGTCAATTTCATGCTCTTCCCTCCTCTTTTCCTTCTGACCCACGATTTTTTTTTTTTTTGGGGGGGGGGAGGAGGGGGGTTTCATTTCTTTACTTTACCTTTTCTTTCGTGTTTTAGTCTTCGTATGTACTATTAAAATATGCTCATGTAATGTGTATGTGACCGTATGTATGTATAGGAAATATTGTAAGCGTGCGTCGAAAGGATAATTAGTTAAATGTTTTGACTACTAATATCTCACAGACTAACACAAATATCACCACACAACCCACAAGGCGAGGGAGGGTTTGTATTTCAGACCGGGACTCCTATCATTATTCCTTCCTTTCCACTCGCAAAACTTCGGTCGGTCGCTTTCTCATTTCCCTCCCTTTCTCCCTAACTTATTTCTTTCTCCCATTCCACTCTCTCTTTATCACATGTTCTGTAGCCTACCTTTTCCTTCCTTCCCCGTTCAATGACTCTGATTATCTCTCTATTTCCTTGATTATCTCTCTATCTTCCTATCACCCTATCTCTCCATACCCCTATACCCCTATCCCTCTATCTCTCCCTCCCTCTCTCCATCACTCTATACCTCTATCTCTCAATCTCTCAATCTCTCCCTCCCCCTCTCCATCTCCCTCTACCCCTATCTCTCTATCTCTCTCTTACCCACCCAGTCACTCCCCCCTCCCCCCTCCCACAACTCTTCCATTCCCCAGCGCACCCTTTCAAATGCGCTAGGATTGTCTTGAAATTCGAGGGGCAAGAAAACTCGACCCAATCCGGTTTTATCATCTCGTCAATATAGGGAGGCCGGGGGGGGGGGGAGACAAATTGAACTCCAGCTCGCTAGTTCCTCTTGCTTTCCTCTCGGGTATAAATTGGGTTCACTCTAGGATCTCAATTTTTTTTTTTTTTTTTTTTTTTTTGGGGGGGGGTTAGGGGATGTTTCATTTGCCATTCCTCCCTTGACATTTTAATATTCTTCTGGTCATAATATATAAGTGCCCACATTATAAATATTTTTCCTCAAAGCTAAATTTATTCTTTCTAATATTAGTTCTTCACTGGAATACTCTCTGTTTCTCTGTGTCTGTGTGTCTGTGCCTGTATCTGTCTTTGTCTCTCTCTCCAAATGCTATTCGTTTTAATATTGTTACCTATAGATTAATGTAGTCTTATCCTACGTGTATATTTCCCATCCAAAAGTGTTCTTCCATATTATCTTCAGTTATATACAAAACTCCCTTCTTTTACCAACATTCAAATCATGATATATCAAAATAGATAATGGATATACTGATAATTTTTCCACAAGAACCCTTTTTCTGGCAGTAATTGTTGGATATATTATTTTGTCTATCATTCTATTTTTTTTATTTATTGAATAGAGATATGAGTTATTCTTATTTTTTAAGGTCAACTTTATAACTCCATTTTATCTCTTCCTCGTATATTTCCCCTCCTTCTTTACATCTCCATTTGATATATTTCTTGCTTATCTCAATTCCTTTTCATCTCTCCGTTTACTCTTCCCTCCTTTAACTTCTCTTCCTCTGTATCTCTTTTTTAGTCTTTTCTCCCTTCCTTCACCGCTCCCCATCACCTCCCTCTCTCTCCCTC
Source organism: Petrolisthes cinctipes (assembly GCA_033782935.1). NCBI lineage: Eukaryota > Metazoa > Arthropoda > Malacostraca > Decapoda > Porcellanidae > Petrolisthes > Petrolisthes cinctipes. The sequence continues at coordinate 7,221 of JAWQEG010001407.1, read as the reverse complement.
TCTATCTCTCTTTTATCTTTCCTTCGTCTTTCCTATCTCCTTCCTTCCTTCCTTCTTTCCTTCCTTCCTTCCTTCCTTTCCTCCTTCCCTTGCTCTATTATTCTTGAAGGGGAAATTCGAGCCTATTCCTTCTCCTTCAAGGTCGAACTGGAGGCTGCAGGTTCCTCCAAGCCGGCTCACGAAACTCACCACCTTTCTGAGTCAATGTGTTTCTACCTACACTTTGGAGGAACCAGTTGTCCCCAATTCAACAACAATAACTTACACCCTCTTAATCGCTCCTTCCTCTTCATTCATATCTCCTCCTCTTCCTCCTCCTCCTCCTCCTCCTCCTATTCTTCTTCTTCTTCTTCCTCCTCCTTCTCCTCCTCCTCCTATTCTTCTTTTTCTTCCTCCTCGTCCTTTTCATCTTATTTGTTATCCACTCTTTCGCTAACCCCTTCCCCAAGCTCCCACTTACTACTCTCAGCCTTTCTTACCTTCAAACTGTCTGTCTGTCTGTGTGTCTCTCTCTGTCTGTCTTATTCTGTCTGTCTGTCTCTCAAACCGTCTGTATCTCAAACTGTCTGTCTCTCAAACCGTCTGTCTCTCTAACTGACTGTCTCTCTAACTGACTGTCTCTCAAACTGTCTGTCTCTCAAACTGTCTGTCTGTTTGTTGTTGTCTGTCTGTCTATTCTCATCCCATTCCCATTCCCAATCTTTCCGCATACCCCCTTGACCCTATCTTTCCTCTCCGCTAGCTCTCTTCTTCCTCCCCATGGCTCTCAGTCAACTCTCTTCCTCTCTACTCTATTTCTGCTTTTATTCGCCTCCTTGTCCTTAGCCTCCTCATTCATCCATTTCCCCTCCTCCTCCTTCCCCTTCCTTTCCCCCTTCTTCCTTTTTCTTCTATTCCTCTAAATCTTACTCCTCCTCCTCCTCCTTTTCTCGTTGACACCAAAAGGTTTTTGTTGTTTGAAAATCCTTCTCAATTTTCTTTTTCTTTCTCTTTCTCCTTCCCTCCAATTCATCCCCCTCCTCTTCCCCTTCTCTCTCGATTTTTTCTTCCTCCTCCACTTCTACCTCTTTCTTGACTAGATATAACTAACGAGAAATAGCAGCTTTTTGATAGTTGGAAAACGCTTTTACTCAAATGAAACAAAGTTCGTTTTCAATCGTGTTGTCAAAACTTGGAGTGTCTCCCCTGTGCTGGAGAGATTGGTGTGTGTGTGTGATGTGTGAATGCTTCTTTACTATACTTTCCCTCATCCTAATAGACAAGTTAGCATAGCATAATTAAACAGCCTCGTGATGGACAATATGTATGATGCTGTTTGAAAGTCCCCTGTATTCCTTTGTGTTGTATTCTCTACCCCTCCCTTTACATTCCTTTGTATTCCCCTTCTTCTTCTTTGTATTGCTCCATCTCCTCCTCCTCCTCTTCCTCCTCCGACATTTCAACCACTTCCGTTTCTTCCCTTTATTCGTTCTCCTTTTCCTTTGTATTCCTCTCTATTCCTCTGCACTCCTCCTCCTCTTTTCCCCTCCCCTTCTTCCTTTAAACTCCTCCTCCTCCTCCTCCTCCTCCTCCTCCTCCTCCTCCTCCTCCTCCATTTATTCCTTCTCCTTTTCCTTTGTATTCCTCTCTATTCCTTTGCACTCGTCCTCCTCGTTTCACCTCCCCTTCTTCCTTTACACTCCTCCTCCTCCTCCTTCTCCTCCTCCTACTACTTCTCCTTCTCCTCCTCCAGTTCCTGTTCCTGTCTTGCTGTGGTATGGATGAGAGGGACGGTAAGGCTCCCTCAGGTCACATATATACCACACACACACCCTTGACGCTGTGGGGAAGGTCACGTCTGCCTGCCCTAGTCACACTCACTTCATATAGAGGGTTATGGTTGTGGTTGTGGTGGCCTAGGCAGCTTGGGGGCAGGGGGCAGGGTATTGTAGGTGGGTAGAGGGGTGTTGTGAGTGGGTAGAGGGGTGTTGTGAGTGGGTAGTGAGGTGTTGTAGGTGGGTAGTGGGGTGTTGTAAGTAGGTGTGGGGTGCTGTAGGTGGGTAGTAGGGTGTTGTAAGTGGGTTTATGGTGTTGCAAGTGGGTTTATGGTGTTGTAGGTTGGTGGAAGGTGTTTTAAGTGGGTAGTGAGGTGTTGTGAGTTGGTAGTGGGGTGTTGTAAGTGGGTAGTGGGGTGTTGTGAGTGGGTAGTGGGGTGTTGTAAGTGGGTAGTGGGGTGTTGTAAGTGGGTTTTGGGGTGGTGTGAGTGGGTAATGAGGTGTTATAGGTAGGAATGGGTGCTGTAAGTGAGTAGTGGGGTGTTGTAAGTGGGTTGAAGGTGTTGTAGGTGGGTGTAGGGTGTTGTAAGTGGGAAGCAGTGTTACGAATAGCAGTGTTTAAATATCTGTTTTTAATATCAGTTATAATAATTCCCGAGATAACAGACAGACAGACAGAATATATAATTTCCCCACTCAGATCATTACTTTCTGCCATGGACCCATATATCTTCCCCAGTTGCAATAATGATGCCATTTCCATAAACCAGCGCTAAAATATTACAGTACACACAGGGGCCATGCATACTGCTCCATGTTGCCAAGATTCACGTCACATGCAATAATGGTACCACAGCCAAACACACAGTACATTACACCACATATGACTGGCTGGCTGGCTGAGACTGTCCATGAGTTTCCCCTGCAAAACACGACCTGCTTACGACGGATTTGATGGGGAGAGTTGGAGTGCATGTGATACAGTAGGAGTGGCTGTGTTTGCGTGTGTTCATTCCTCAGTCTACAACCGGGTACGTATACTTGCTGCATAATGAACTGGTACACAGAAGCCTACGAAATGTGTCCAACAGTTCCTTCCTTCCTTGGGCCGACAATCGAATCAGGAACTTAATTAAAGCTTGTGTAGTGAGCGTCATTATGATTACTATAGGACACTGGTTAACAAAAATAACACAACAAAGTAATCAGATATACACTCTACAAAATAAGTCTTCAAATTACTCTCTACCAAGTCTTCAAAACACTCTCTATGGCCACTGCATGTTTGTCATCAATATATACAGCCCAGGGAATCCGATATTGGCCCCGTGTAAAGTGAATGTGACAACTCCGGAGAAACAGGAGAATTCGTGTGTGTGTGTGTGTGTGTGTGTGTGTGTGTGTGGTGTGTGTGTGTGTGTGTGTGTGTGTGTCTGTGTGTGTGTGTGTGTGTGTGTGTGTGTGTGTGTGTGTGTGTGTGTGTGTGTGTGTGTGTGTGTGTGCGTGTGTGTGTGTGTGTGTGTGTGGACTCCCTAAGATGCTTGTGGGTGTAAGCCGTATAAAATCTAGCCAATGAAACAATACGGAGAAAAAGTGGATAATTAATAACTCTTGTCACCAAATCTATTATAGGGGATCATTATAGCCTGGATGACGATAGATGAATAGAGTTAAGGGTAATTATTATTGTTGTGTGGATGAAAACTGATGAGGCCAGAGGGGGGGAGTTGGTGTGAACATATAAGCCCATCTGTCAGTCAATCAACCCCTGTTTAGATATCTGTCAGACAACCAGAGCTCATTTTGTTGATCCGATGTAATTAATTCACCTCAGTCTGTCTGGCTACATTACATCCTCTCTCTCACATCTCCTCTCCTGTCTCTCTCTCTCTCTCTCTCTCTCTCTCTCTCTCTCTCTCTCTCTCTCTCTCTCTCTTACATACCATCAATTCTGCTCACAAATATTACTGCATTGTGCGTTTTATTATTATTATTATTATTATTATTATTATTATTATTATTTTTATTACCAGGATTAGTTATTTTGCTATTGTTTTATAGTCTCACGGTGAATGGATAATAGACATTGTCAGCTGTTGCAGTCCTTCACAAGTATTACAATGTTGAATGAAATATTTCATTACTCGTCCAAGATATCTTAAAATCAGATAATAAAATAAAGTAATGTCTTAGTGATATACCGGCAAAAAAATATATTAAGTCAGATAATTAAATAAAATGTCTTAGTGCTATGCCCCCCCCCCCAAAAAAAAAAATATAAATATATATATAGATATATTCGTATGTATATAAAGTTAGATGAGATAATAAAATAATGTCTTCCTGATAGACCGGCCAAGAAACTTTTATGAAGTCTGAAACTGTATAATAAGTATTAACTAACGAACTGGAGAACTCTGAATACATAACTACAATTATTAACAAGTGATATCCGAATACGAAGAAAGATTTTTTTTTTTTATGAACTATGGACTGTATCCTAACCACCAAGATTAAAAATACCACAAAATGTCAGTAAATGTCAGGTGTTGAAGCCGCTGTCTCAGTTACGCAGGTGTAAATTATCAGACTCGTCGATTGGCATTGGGATTCAGATTGGGATTGGATTGGGAATGAAATTGGAATTGAGAATAGGATTCGGATTGGGAGTGAGATTGAAATTGGGATTGGGAATGAGATTAGGATTGAGATTGGGATTGAAAATAGGATTGGAAACGGTAATGAAATTGGAATTGGGATTGGCAATGAGATTAGGATTTGGATTGAGATTGGGATTGGGATTTCGAGTGGTTTCTGATCATACAATGGGATCACCGACCAATATACGTGTGCAATTTATTACTTTATTTACCGTCGTGTTATTCTCCCTTTATTCACCTACAGTATACAGAGAGAGCCTCGAATGTACAGTACACTCACTCCCAACAGTCTTACAACTCCTTCGAATGAAACGGCCTCTACAAATGATCCGAAACTACAGTATAAATGTTGGTTTCGGTAGTATTGATTCATTAAATATATCACTCAAATATATCACTTTCATTCACCAGCAGGACTTTTGACTGTAATCTGACTATGTACTTACCTATCACGTCACTTCCTCACACTCCTCACACAGTCTGGGGCTGAAATAAAGAGAGAGAAGATGATTTTTACCTTTGGATGTTGGGGAATTATGCAGACAGTGACATTATAAATAGAATGGGGTTAGCTCAGGATCGTTAACCCAACCTTAGGCTGTTGGTTAAGTGATACGGTACTCGAAATGGATGAAAATATTTAAGTATCGGAACTTATCAATGTTTGGTGTTCGTCCTTGGCTATTCTTTTAGATAGATCCTGACTGACATTGATTATTTCTCATCTGAATTATATCATTTCGTGCTAGCCAGTAAATATCTGTGGTGGATAAGGAAGATCATTCAAATAGGGAAGTAATAATGCCTTTAACTTGATTAAAATGAGTTGGTTAGTTATAAATAACAATTATAAAAATATCCTTCGAAAAGTTTAATAAAATTGTTTGTATTTATGTGACTCACAAAGGCAATAGACGATTGGTCCAAAAATTTGGTTTGTTTTAGAAAAGCATTATCATGTCGTTTCGTCACATTTCTTCCCATGGTGTCAGAAATTGGGGACAACACTCCTCCATTATCCTTCCCCCTCCATTTCTCTCCTATCCCCTTCTCCCTATTTCCTTCCTCTCCTTACCACCCCATATCTTCTCCCTCTTTCTTCTATCTCCTTTTCGTTCACTTCCTTCCTCTCCTTACCACTCCATATCTTCTCCCTCTCTCTCTCCTATATAATTATCTTCTTCTCCCTCCCTCCCTCCCTCCCTCTAATTACCACCCCATATTTTCTCCCTCTCTCTTCTATCTCCTTTCGTTCCCTTCCTTCCTCTCCACCACCCCTTATCTTCTCCCTCTCTCTCCTATCCCCTTCTCTTTCCCTTCCTTCCTACCTCTCCTTACCCCCCCCCCCATTATTTTCTTTTCCCTTCCCAACCCTCACTCTCCTTTTAATCTAGCCACCCACCACCACCACCACCCACCTACTCACTCCCTCCTCTTCCCCAGTAACCAGCCAGCCACGGGAATGAAATCAGTGCTTGCATATTAAAGGTAGAAAAATGTTGATGGATGGCATATGTTATCCTGTGGGCCATTGTCTTTCCCTCACTCCTCCTTTGTACACCCGAAAATCAACCAACCAACCAACCAGCCAGCCAGCCACTCACACCGTTCTCCTTTCCTTCCATTCTTCCTTCATTCATTCATTCCGTTCGTTCGTTCCTTCTTTCTTTCTTTCATTCCACTCTTCCTTCTTTTCTTCCTCCCTTCCCTTTTTCCGTTGATTCCCTCTCTTTTCCGTCCCTTCCTTTCTTACTTTCATTCCAGTGTTCTTTCTCATCCCATTTTCCTCCTCCTGTTACACCCTTTTTCCTCCTACCCTTCTTCCCTTCCTCCATTCTTTCCTCTCTCATTGCCTAACTTCTATCCACCCCTCATCCTCCCTTCCTCACATCCTCTCATTTTCCTCCCTAATTTCCTACCTTCCATCCTCTCACCCATCCTCCCTTGTTTCCAATCTTTTCCTTCCTCTTTCTCCCTCTCACCCACCCTCCTTTCCTTCCTTCCTCCCTCGTCTTCCTACCTCACATCCTTCTCATTTTCCTCCTCATTTCTTTCATCCTAGCTTCCACCCTCCCTTCATCCCTCACATTCTCTCATATTCCTCCCTGCCTTCCACTCTCCCTCCCTCCCTCCCTCTCTCTCCTTCCCTCCAGCACATTTCCCTGGCCAGGATACTAGGGGATAATACCTGGCAAACGAGGATACCAAAGCTTGTGTTGTGTTAAGGCTGCCTACCGTGATGAGAATATCCGTGCTTGGTAAATATTCAGACTGACAGCTTGGGTGGGTGGGTGGGTGGGTATTTTCCTTCAGGTATCGATCGGATCATGTGGATATTCGAGGATATTTTTCCCAATTTTCCTTTAGTTTTGTTTTCTTTTCTATAGTCCTTTCATTCTCATTCTTTTTTTTTTCTGTATAATATCTTACCTTTCTCATGCAATTTTTTTTTTTTTTTTTTTTGATGCTCGTTTCGCCAAATAAATTTCTTTCACTTCCCATTTAGTATTTCTTTTCATTTCATACTGCCCCTTTTCTTATCTATTATTCGCTATCTCATTTTCCTTTTTTTTCTTGCTACTATCCTTTATCCTTCCCATTTTCCAATCTCATCTGCCGTTTACGAACCTCCTCTGTCTGTCGGAGCTTCCATTAAATTATCCATCTATCTCAAATCTCTATTTTTATCTTACATCCTAAAAGCTTTCCCCTCTTATCTCCTTTTTCCGGCAGCAGCATCACCAGCTCTCTCTCACTCTCATATATTTGTCTGTCTATCTATCTGTTTGTTTATTTTTCTCACTCAC
>JAWQEG010001406.1:0-40854 GCA_033782935.1 Petrolisthes cinctipes | reverse complement strand
CTTGGGTACTATTAGTCTCTCACTATTCTAAGAAGCGATTAGATAATATATAAAATTACGACCAAACTACAACTCAATAAACACACACATATCTTACAAAAACAATGAATGACTCGTCGCTTGTGACACTACAGACAAAAATAAAATCATAATAATAAAGTACTGTAATAATAATAATAATAATAATAATAATAATAAATGTAATGTAATGTGATAATATATTTTAGCAGTGACATATTTAAGAAATCGACTTGGTGAAAATACTCCTTTGCAATTCAATTATTATTTTGTGTTTCTATAGGAGTGCTTAATTATTCAAGAGTGCAATATACAGTTATTGATAGAATATGACCTTTTCAAATGACAATGAAACTCTTGATTATTATTTTTATTATTGTGTGTGGGTGTGTTTGCATGAGTGTGTGTGTGTGTGTGTGTGTGTGTGTGTGTGTGTGTGTGTGTGTGTGTGTGTGTGTGTGTGTGTGTGTGTGTGTGTGTGTGTGTGTGTGTGTGTGTGTGTGTGTGTGTGTGTATGAGTGTGTATATGTATGTGTACAGTATGTGTATGAATGAGTGTGTGTGTGTTTGGGTGTGTGTCTGTACGTACGATTGAAAGTAATTATGATATACGATTCATTAATTAAGGACCCTGTGATCGTGTATGAAAATTGGAGGCTTTTGATTCCTCCTGACTATGCCACGAAACATGCTCCATCCATATAGGTGTCTGTGTTTCGTGGCAATATTTGAAGGACTCACATATCTCCAATTTTTTTACAACATCACAGGGTCCCTTAAAGTCAATTATACAGTAGTAAGAGAATTGTTATTTCGTGATACAATATAAAGTGGAGATTCTCTTGTTGGTAAATTGGAAGGCTACTGATTCCTCCTAACTGCCTGGCCTCTGCTCCTCAACACCACTGTCCCAGGTTCATCTGTGGGCAACTGTAGGTGTATGAATGTATGTATGTTTGTATGTATATGTACACTCGCAATCCAAAATATGTATCCAGGCTTGCTTCGAATAGCCTGATCGAATATTAAGCGAGCTCAAGCAAATATAAAACAGATTAAGTGTTGTAATTGCTTCACCAGTATGTCAAATGATTCGAAACTTCAACAAGACCTGGATACAAATTTTGGATTGCGAGTGTACGTGTATGAATGTATGTATGTTTGTATGTATATGTATGTGTATGAATGTATGTACTATGTATATATATGTACATGTATGTATGTATGTATGTATGTGTATATATGTATGTGTATGTATGTATGTATGTGTATGAATAAGGGATCAGCTTAGTGGCCCAATATGGAGGAATCAAAGGTCTTCAAAATCACCAACAACAACAACAATAGAATCTCCCCTTAAAAAAATCAGAATCTGCAGCCCTTCATTTAACCATCAATAGAGAATCCCCTTAATTAGTTAGGATAAAATGTGAAGTTATATTATCACAATTATAATATTTTTATTTAATGTTTGCCGTAACGTGTATAATGGCTTTTTGTTTTGATAATTTTTATGGTGTGTGTAGTGATGATGAAGCTGTTTTATCTTATGTTGTAATGTGATGAATGTGATGTGTGGTGAATGCTCAGATGATTGTTGTAAAGTGCATTTATGATATTCTGTGTAAGGATGAATGTGATGATGAAGATTTACAGTAGCCTCCACTCCCGCCTTTAACACCCATCAAAACCTTTCCCTCTCAATTTATATATGTATAATCCCCAGAGTTGAGACACCATTAGTAGTCGAACCAAAATGATCAAACCTCAGATTCACTTGCAATATTGCCTCAAAAAATACCAGCCAAAACCCAAATGTCAAAACCATAATCTGAAGGACCATGTGATGTAGTCGTGAAATTGGAGGTATAGGAGTCCTTCACATATTGCCACGAAACACACACACACCTATATGGAGGGAGCTTGTTTCGTGGCAGAGTCAGGAGGAATCGGAAGCCTTTAATTCTCATACACGATCACAGGGTCCTTAAAACTCTAACCCCGTGTCAACAACATCTACGTATGTATGTATGTATGTATTCCATAATTGGATAATAGTAGTCTTTTGATGCTTCGGAGCACCTTGATTCCTCCAAAGTATGCCAGGAAACAGGACCAGAATGGCAAGAATAATATTAGGTGGCCTGTTGTTGCTTGGAATAGTTTGGAGGAATCAGTTGCTCCAGATTTACCAACACTTCACTACCCCCTTAATTAAAGAGAACAGAGGCATGGCAAAGTCAAGTGGGTAACCCGGAAGTGGAAGCAACTGTACAATGAAAAACAAAAGTCGTGTCAATAAATTTCATGATAAATGATCGAATAATTCTCAAAACATTCGACCGCCTCGTTATAAGTGGGTCGTTGTTTGAGTGGGTAGTTATAAGTGGGTCGTTGTTTGAGAGGGTCGTTATAAGTGGGTGGTTGTTTGAGAGGGTCGTTATAAGTGGGTCGTTGTTTGAGAGGGTCGTTATAAGTGGGTCGTTGTTTGAGAGGGTCGTTGTAAGTGGGTCGTTGTTTGAGAGGGTAGTTATAAGTGTGTCGTTGTTTGAGAGGGTCGTTATAAGTGGGTCGTTCGTTGTTTGAGAGTGTAGTTATAAGTGTGTCGTTGTTTGAGAGGGTCGTTATAAGTGGGTCGTTGTTTGAGAGGGTCGTTATAAGTGGGTCGTTGTTTGAGAGGGTCGTTATAAGTGGGTGGTCGTTGTTTGAGAGGGTCGTTATAAGTGGGTGGTCGTTGTTTGAGAGGGTCGTTATAAGTAGGTCGTTGTTTGAGAGGGTAGTTATAAGTGGGTCGTTGTTTGAGAGTGTCGTTGTAAGTGGGGGTCGTTGTTTGAGAGGGTCGTTATAAGTGGGTTGTTGTTTGAGAGGGTAGTTATAAGTGGGTGGTCGTTGTTTGAGAGGGTAGTTATAAGTGGGTCGTTGTTTGAGAGGGTCGTTCGTTGTTTGAGAGGGTAGTTATAAGTGGGTGGTCGTTGTTTGAGAGTGTAGTTATAAGTGGGTCGTTGTTTGTGAGAGTAGTTATAAGTAGGTCGTTGTTTGAGAGGGTCGTTATAAGTGGGTCGGTGTTTGTAAGTTATTTAATATCAGACAGAAGGATGATGCGATTTGAGGACCCTGTGATCGTGTATGAAAAAAATTGGATGCTTCTGATTCCTCCTGACCATGCCACGAAACAAGCTCCTTCCATATAGGTGTGTGTGTTTCGTGGCAATATTTAGAGGACTCATATAACTCCAATTTTCTGACTACATCACAGGGTCTTAAGGTGGTACTATTTAAACTACTTCTTCGAGGAATAGTTCTCTTCGTCGTTCAGTTCCCATTATCTTGCTTTGCCTTTTCGTCGAAGAATAAGTTTAAGGAGATAGTATACTTTTGGTAAACTGGAGTGTCCTGATTACTCCAAAGTATGACAGGAAACAGGACTATATTAAGTAAAGTAATGGTAGCCTGTTGTTGCTTGGAATAGAGTGGAAGAATCAGTTGCTCTAGATTTACCAACACTTTACTTCCCCCTTAATAATACCACCTACTATGTATGCTTTTCAGTGTAAACCCAACCCTGTAGTCCTATTGTTTCCCTGGGGTATGTATGGGAATACTTCTATTAAGGGACCCCGTGATGTAGTCAGAAAATTGGAGGTTAGTGAGTCCTTCAAACAATGCCACGAAACACCAGCAGTCATACTAAAGGAGCATGTTTCTTGGCACAGTCAGGAGGACCCAGAAGCCACCAAGTTTCATATACAATCACAGGGTCCTTAAGGGGGAAGTTTTGTGTTGGTAAATCTGGAGCAACTAAATCCTCCAAACTATTCCAAGCAACAGAACACTATTATTTTTGCTCTTCTGGTCCTGTTTCCTAGTATACTTTGGAGGAATCAAGGCACTCCAATGTACCAAAAAAGAATTACCACCTTAACACTCGGACATTATTTTGAGAAGAAAAAGGAGTGAGCAATGACAACAGACTAACTGGTGGTGATAGTGGAGTGTATGTGTGTGTAGCGTGTGTGTATGTGTGTGTATGTATATATATGTGTGTGTGTGTGTGTGTGTGTGTGTGTAGCGTGATATATTCGACTTAGTCACCATATACAACAGTAATCTTGTTATTATGGTCTGCGTGGTATGGAGCTGTGTACGGGGAGTTTGTATGGTGATTATAGGTCTTCAGAATTATATATGGGTCAGTTACATGGGCCAAACATTGAGTAGTTGGTGAGTGATGATGTATGTGAGTGTGTGTGTGGTAAGTATAGGTAATTAGGATATTATTTGGGCCGATCATTGAGTAGTTGGTGAGTGATGTATGTGAGTGAATGAGTGAGTGAGTGAGTGAGTGAGTGAGTGAGTTTGAGTGAGTGAGTGTGTTTGAGTGAGTGTGTGAGTGAGTGAGTGAGTGTGTGAGTGAGTGAGTGTGTGAGTGAGTGCTGTGTGAGTGAGTGAGTGTTGTGTGAGTGAGTGAGTGAGTGAGTGCTGTGTGAATGAGTGTGTGAGTGAGTGTGTGAGTGAATGAGTGTGTGAGTGAGTGAGTGAGTGAGTGAGTGAGTGAGTGTGTGAGTGAGTGAGTGAGTGTGTGAGTGAGTGCTGTGTGAGTGAGTGTGTGAGTGTGGTGAGTATGACCTACCATGCTGTGTTCTAATATATAACCTTTCCACAATACTGTACAGCTATCTTGGCCTGTAAGCTCCGATACTGTAAATACATATATATCAAATTTGGTCCCATACGCCTTTCAGCACCTTCTCTTGTTAAACCAAGAGGGTAGCTTTGGTTTACTCCTTTAGAATGTCCTTAGTTTATCTTCAGTTAAATAAATTCTTCCTTAGTGAGTGGGTCGTGACGGAAATTGAAAGACGACATTAAGAAAAGCGGGTTTCAATTATTATACGATTTTCCTCTTAGTGAGTCTGCTATGATTTTTATTATTCCCTGGTGAAGTCAAATTATCTGGATATTCCCATTCTACAACTTAAAGTCATCATCATTGGCACTCAAGGGGTTTATGGGACCCTGTGATGTTGTCAGAAAATTGGAGGGAAGTGAGTCCTTCGAATATTGCCACGAAACACCACCTATAAGGAAGGGATCTGTTACGTGGCATAGTCAGGAGGAATCAGAAATCTCCAATTCTCATGCATGATCACAGGGTCCTTAAAAGCAATGAGTGAGAAGAGGAAGGGCGGGTGATATAGTCCAAGTGAGTTGTAAGTGACGGAGCTTATGACCATCAGTACTGTGGACAGACTATAGTGACGTTCCTAAGGGTACTCAGTGAATGGGATAAGAGGGAAATAGAGCCTGGGACGGGGTGGAACGGGGCTGGGCGGGGCAGGGACGGGGCGGGGCGGGTCGGGGCGGGGCGGAGCGAGCCATGTGAGCAGCTTACCTTCCTGCCATTGGCCTCCTGCTCAGCCGCCTCCACAGAGGGAGAAACATCCATTATAGGCGACAGATCTACTATGCACGGCCAAGTTTCGCCTAAGTCTGGCCTAAGCGACTTATTTTTCTTGATACCAAACAGCTGAAACAGCGAACAGACAACAGAGACTCAGGGGGGTGGCCGGGGGGGCTCTCACTCTCACCTGTCGTCTAGAAAGAACACTCAGGGTCCGCTGTCCATCAAAGATATTAGAAAGATAGAGTCCTTTTAGTCAATCTCGAATGAACTGTGAATATTATCAGTCCCTTGTAAAATACCTCAAAGTTTGATGAGGTTCAAAAGGGCCTTAAAGATCCTTATTGATAATTGGACAAATCTTAGAATATTTTGATCAATTACAAATGATCTAACAATAATTAAATCTGGTTCAAAAGTCAAGTGCATCGTATATAAACATGAAAAGAGAATGTAATGGTGTTCAGGTTTATTGTTATAATTGGATATAGAATATTCATTTTCTATTTCAAAATCAAATTGAACTATTAATAACAGAACCAGACTGTCAATTTTAAAGAGGGGATGATTATACTGAGATTAGGTGTAACTGATTAGGTAATACTGTGTGTAATAAGAAGTAATGGGAGAAATTATTTTACGTAATTTTCGATACTAAACTGCAATAGGGGGTGGAGTTGGCAAAAAGCTTAAATTTGTAATCCATTGTAGTTATCTGCCAAATATAACAACTATCTTCCAAAGTATATAATATCATACTTCTGTTATAGGAAGGGAATAAATGACATCAGTTAAAGGGAGAGTTTACTTTTGGTACAGTTGCCAAAAGAGGAATTAGGACAACTATTGATAGAACATTAAATATATTAATGTCCATAGTTGTTTGTAGGGATCATAAGTATGTTTTACAGAAGGATATGTATATTTCCTTCTGTTATACATGCTTATAGTCCCAACAAATAGTTGTAGATATTACTATGGTTAAAGTTCCATCAAGATTTGTCGCAATACCTCTTTTGGCAACTGTACATTGGAGTGCCTTGAATCCTCCTCCAAAGTATCTCAGAAAACAGGACCAGAGGAACAAAAATAATGTGGGCCTGTTGCTTGAAATAGTTTGGAGGAAGAATTTGCTCTGGATTTACCAACACAGCTGTATCCTCCCCTTAAAGTTGAAATTGGGAAGTGGAGAGAAAGGGGTGGGTGGGGGGGGGGGGGGGCTCAAGATGTAATGATATAAATATACTAATAAATACCACAATGGATGGACTGAGAGAGAGGAGAGTGACTAGTTTTTGCGATGACTCCACAACACACTAACACTTGAGCCATCGTATAGGTCATCATCGTATTGGTCAGAGAGAGGACAGTGACTAGTATTTACAATGACTCAATAACACACTAACACTGAGTCATCGTATTGGTCAGAGAGAGGACAGTGACTAGTATTTACAATGACTCCACAACACACTAACACACTGAGCCATCGTAAAGGTCATCATCGTGGTGTTGGGTAGCTGGAATGAAACTATGAGGCCCCTACCCAGTTTTTTTTAGTTCGAAGGAATAGCACACCTTAGTAATATCTTTCATGGACTTGTGACACTTTTTTTTTTTTTTTTGGTACTACAGTAGTTCGTGTGGTAAGTCCTCTTTTATTTTGTTTACCTTTGGTCTATACCTAATAACACGCTTTCTTAAGGGGGGAATTAATAAGGTGATGTCGGAGAACTGAGAGAGAGAGAGAGAGAGAGAGAGAGAGAGAGAGAGAGAGAGAGAGAGGCTAGTTCGTGGGGAAGGGGGAAAGGAGGGTTGTCCAATCTGTACCAAAGAAACACCCGAACCAATAAATCTAAATACAATTATTATTATTATTATAACCTTGGGATGATATTTTTCTTATTGTTATTAAGGCGATTTTTTTTTTTTTTTTTTTTTTTTTTTTTTTTTTGCTTGTTTCATTTACTTATTATTCAACTTTTTTTTCATTTTTTTTTTTCGTGACACAGCTTAGACAAACCACCAATCGTCCTTCGTAGCCTCTGACATCACCGAAAGAAAAAAAAAATAATCTAGTCCCCCTTCAAAACAGACACTACAGATGCAAACGTGTTAGTCAGAGTAGTAGAGAAAATGTTGTTTAAAACACATCTATCATAGTATTGTTAAACCCTAGTAAAAAAAAAAAAAAGATGGAACATATAAAATCATCATACAACAACATGGATTAAAAAGACAATGTGTGTGTTTGTCTGTGTGTGTGTGTGTGTGTGTGTGTGTGTTTGTGTGTGTGTGTGTGTGTGTGTGTGTGTGTGTGTGTTTGTGTGTGTGTGTGTGTGTGTGTGTGTGTGTGTGTGTGTGTGTGTGTGTGTGTTGAAGGGAGTCATATATTTTGAGTGAATACAAAGGCTGTTGATTCCTCCAAACAATGCAACAACAACAACAACAGCAACAGCAACAAAACAGTGAAGCAGTCTGTCTGTTTGTCTGTCTGTTTGTTTAGATATTTCCTGGCATAGTTTGGAGGAATCAGTAATGCCCCCCCTAAAAAAAATACACGACCCCCCCCTTAAGGAGATAATACACTTTTGATAATTCTGGAGCAACTGATTCCTCCAAACTATTCCAAGCAACAGAACACCAATATTTTTGTTCTTTTGGTCCTGTTTCCTGGCATACTTTGGAGGAATCAAGGCACTCCAATGTACCAGAAGTGTGTTACCCCCTTAACTGAGTTCTTTATACAAGTCTGGAAACAAACTGTACAGACAATATCACAACAACACGTAGAGAAAAGGAGAGAAACTCGCAGGCAAACACAGACACACAGACAGACAGAGAGAAGAGTGTAAAGGGGAGATTCATTCTTTATGCTGGTGAATTGGAAGGGTACTGGTTGCTCCAAATTATCTCAGTTAACAGATCCCCTTAATGGTACTAATTGAGGATCTGATTCCTGGCATAGTTTGGAGGAATCAATCACGATCCTTCCATTTCACTAACAAGAGAAGCTCCCCGTAAGAGGATAGTATAATTTTGGTACATTAGAGTGTCTTGATTCCTCCAATGTATGCCACGAAACAGGACCAGATGAACGAAAATGATGCTGGCCTGTTGATTGAAATAGTTTGGAGGAATCAGTTGCTCCAGATTTACCAACATTGTACTATCCATTTAATTAAGGGTAGAATCTTGTTTTGGCAAATTGAAGGGCTACAGATTCCTCCAAACTCGACCGGGAAACAGACAACCTCATTGTTACAAAGAGTTAATCTGTTTCTTGGCTTCATTTGCAGGAATCACTAACCATCCAGTCTGACCACAACAGAGTATCACCTTAAAAGAACACCCAACCCTCCCATTCCAGTTTACCAGCACTATACTACCCCCTTAAGGGACCCTGTGATGTAGTCAGAATATTGGAGATAAATGAGTCCTTTAAATATTGCCACGAAACACACACACCTACTGTATATAGATAGAAGGAGCTTGTTTCGTGGCATAGTCAGGAGATATCAGAAGCATCCAATTTTCAGACACGATCACAGGGTTCTTAATTAACTATGTGAGCCGTTTCAAAATGTTCCATTCACAAATTTTCCAGACACTCTAAACGTGGTGATGAAAATGGTAACAAGGTCAGGCACAAATGTAGAGAAAATTATTCCTCTTAAATATTTCTGAGCTGTTCTCTTTATTTCTAGCTTCTTTCACACTTGTTATTATTATTTTTTTTTTCTAAACAGCCCATGTAAGTTATGTTAGGTTAGGTTACACTGGGTTACATGAGGCTGTTAGATGAGATTAAATTTGGTTAGGTTACAAGAGGTTTAAAATCAAGTTAGGTTAGGTTAGGTTAAATTAGTTAAGTTAGGTTACATTTGGTTAAATTTAGTGAGGTTACAGGTTAGGTTCAATTAGGTTAAGGTTTGTTAGGTTACAGTAGGTTAGGTTAGGTTGCATTCGGTTACATTTCGTTAAGTTCGAGTAAGTTAGATTTTGTTGCGTTATATGAGATTAAATAAAGTAGTGAGTTGAGGTTAGATTAGTAGGTGACATGAGAATCAAAGTTGATTAAGTTTTAAGTTACTTAAGTTTAGAAATGTTAATATATGCATACATTAGGATTGGTTAGGTTTGGATAGGATATGAATTCATTAGGTTAGGTTAAGATATGATTACATTAGGTTAGGTTAGGTTAAGATATGATTACATTAGGTTAGGTTAGGTTAGGTTAAGATATGATTACATTAGGTTAGGTTAGGGTACATGAGGTTAGGTTAGGTTAGGTTAGGTGATATTTAGATATGATTACATTAGGTTTAGGCTGATCTGGTATAGTGTGGGTTGCTATGACGTCACATAAAGGTCACACAAAGTCAGCTCAAAACTCCTGGCAACAGCAAATATAAAAAAACTGCACACGGTGTTTAGGCAATATTACTTTGTTGAAAAATAAATCTGGAGCAACTGATTCCTCCACAATATTCCAAGCAACAGTACACCATTGTTTTCGTTAATCTGGTCCTGTTTCGTGACATACTTTGAAGGAATCAAGGCGCTCCAGTTCACCGAAAAGAGTATCTCCCCTAAATCAAACTCTATATCGCGAGACAGCTTACAAAACAATATTTTTTTTTCTCTCTCCCTTTTTTTCTCTTTTTATTCTCTCTTTTTTTTTAAGCACGTGTTTCTCTTACAACCGTGGGCCTTTCTCTCCTTTGGTCCGTCATACTAGCAAATATTTCCTTCGTTTTCCGTCCCTCAACCTCCATTCTCGAGGTCAGATTTACTCCGTCTTGTCTCGTGGGTATCATTTAACTCTCGTTGATAAATTAGAGGGCTACTGATTCCTCCAAACTATGTCAGGAAACAAACAATCTTAATCGTGTATAAGACTGACTTGGTCGCCTCTGATTCCTTCTGACTGTGCCACAAAACAAGCTACAGTATTTCTATATAGGTGTGTGTGTTTCGTGGCAATGCTTGAAGGACTCATTTATCTCCAATATTCTGACGACATCACGGGGTCCCTTATTGGTGTTGCGTGGTAGAATTTGGAGGAATCATTTACCAGCCCATTACGTTATTGGCAAGAGAGTAGGTAGGTATCATACCCTCTTTGGAGTACTTGGAGTAATTGATTCATGCAAACTATTCGAAACAACAGGCCAGCCACCATTATTGTTCTTAATTAATCCGGTCCTGTTTCCTGACATACCTTGGAGGAATAAAGTTAGTCCAGTAAATCAAAAGTGTACTGTCCCCTTAACACGTGACTAACTGAAGACGGAGAAAACCTCAATTAGTACCAACAAAAATTAAACGGAGGAAATTGAGAAACGTCCCTTGGTTCTTGTGTCACCAGTGAGAGGAAAAATAAAAACATGGAGGAAAGAATGAAATATTAAAAAACACACTCCATTTCGATCGATTTTCTATCTGACCGAAATGAAAAATAAAAATACAAGCCATTATATCAATTTTCTATCTCACCAAAAATATATATAAAAAATACACGCCATTTTATCGATTTTCCATCTCACCAAAAAAAATATATATATACAGGCTATATATAATAAAAACACACTTCATTGTATTCAAGTTTCTGTCTTACGAAAAAATAAAAAATATATATGTATATTAAAAACACACGCTATTTTATTCAAGTTTCTGACCGAAATTTATATATATATTTAATTTATATGCATATTAAAGATTCCCCTTTGTCCAATGACTGAAGAAAACAATTAGAAGGGAAAGTGTTGAAAGGGTGAGAGAGGAGAGATAGTCTTTAAGGTGGTAATTCTTTTTTGGTACATTGGAGTGTCTTGATTCCTCCAAAGTATAACAAGACCAAATGAGCAAAAATAATGGTGTTCTGTTGTTGCTTGGAATAGTTTGGAGGATTCAGTTACTTCAAATTTACCAACACCGAATTATTTCCTCCTTAAGGGGAGATTATTATTATTTTGGTGAATTGGAAGGTCTCTGATTCCTCCAAACTATGTCGCAAAACAGATCCCCTATTCGTAACGTTAGGTGATATTTTGTTTACTGGCAGAGTTTGGAGGAATCGGAGACTTTTCAATTCATCAACAAAATTATCTTCCCTTTAAGATAATACTAGAAGGAGGAGGAGAAAAAAAAAATTAATTAATGAGAAATAAATAAAGGAGAAAACAAAATTAGTAGAAAAAGGCAGGAATAAAAAAGTGAAAATTAAGGAAGGAGGAAGAGAAGATGATGATGTTGTTGAAGGATTGTGGGGCTGGTAAAATTGGAGCAACTGATTCCTCCAAATTATTCCAAGCAACACAACACCCACCATTATTTATTTTTAATCAGGTCCTGTTTGTTTCCTGGCATGCTTTGGAGGAATCAAGAGGCTGTATTGTTTCAAAAATATACTATCCCTTATAAACAAAGACAATTTTTATTCTCATGTAAATAGTTTATAATGAGGTTAAGGACCCTGTGATCGTGTAAGGGAATTGGAGTCTTCTGATTCCTCCTGACTATGCCACGAAACAAGCTCCTTCAATATAGGTGTGTGTGTTTCGTGGCAATATTTGAAGGACTCGTTTACCTCCAATTTTCTAATTTTGTTATCACTGGGTCCCTCAAGGATTAGAAGGAAGGATTTGAGGTAGAGAAAGAAAAATCGAACAATATGAAATGAGAAAAAATATATTATCAGAATCTGGAAGGGGGCAAGGAAGTTGATGAATAAATAGGAAACAACAAATACTGAACGAAGAAAAGGAGAAGAAGTAGGAAGAAAGAGCGAAGAAAAAGGATAAGTAATAAAGAAAAGAATGATTAACCAAGGAGGAGAATCAGATGTAGAAGAGGAGACAAAATGAATTGATAATGACCAAACCTTATCACTCGCAAAAAAAAAAAAAAAAAAAAAAAAAGTTTCTCTCACACGTACAAATTCATCGCTGCAAAAATTATACAACGAAGTACAAATAACCGTAGAACAAAAATGTATATATATATAAAAATATTCTCATCACACTGGCCTCGTAGAACCAGAAGAAATCCATGAGATATATTCCTTTGCTGTTAATCTGTGGAAGGTGGTTAGAATTATTGGTTTAATTAAGGGGTTAGTAGAGTGTCTGGTGGTATGTCTGATGGAGCAACTGATTCCCACCACAAACGATTCTCAGCAACAGGACACAACCAACTATTATGGTCAATCTGGTCCTGTTTCCTGACATAATTATATACTGTGGAGGAATCAAGAAGCTCCAATGTACCAAATGTTTACTATCCCCTTAATTAAGTGAAAGAGGACATGAGGATTAAGATGCGAGAGGGACACCAAGAAACCCTGGGATACACAGAAGGGCTGAAAAGATTATAGATAAGAAAAATAGTAACATTGAAAAAAAAATTATTAAGCTGAAAATTGAAATGAAATAAGTTTATATACACAAGAATGAAGTCAGTCAATAGAAGCTGGAAGATTTATGTATGTATGTTAGATAGAAGTAATTATTATTATATGGAGTGAAAAGTGAGGGAGGCTACCGATTCATTCCAATCTATGCTGAGAAACAAGACAAGGGAACTTAGGTTATAGGTAAAGCCTGTTTCTTATGTTATACTTGAAGAAATCAGTTGCCTCCAAATATGTCTAACTATATTACCTCAAAATATGTCATACTATATTACCTCTTTTACATCATTTATGCATTTACACCATCAGATCAGAAAAAGCCTAATATACAGACGAAAATAAAATAAAAACGTGCATTTAATATCAGTCGTAATGAAATTGATCCAAACTCATCCTGTCAAGCAATAATAATAATTAATAAAACAAAACTTATTTGTGGTTATAAGGTTGAATAGTAACTTTGCTTGCGAACTCCTGCACACACCAAAAATATGAAGGTTGTAAACTTATAATGCATGGTTGCTTATTAGAATGCTGCAGACAATATGATCAGAGAGAGAGTGTGTGTGTGTGTGTGTGTGTGTGTGTGTGTGTGTGTGTGTGTGTGTGTGTGTGTGTGTGTGTGTGTGTGTGTGTGTGTGTGTGTGTGTGTGTGTGTGTGTGTGTGTGTGTGTGTGTGTGTGTGTGTGTGTGTGTGTGTGTGTGTGTGTGTGTGTGTGTGTGTGTGTGTGTGTGTGTGTGTGTGTGTGTGTGTGTGTGTGTGTGTGTGTGTGTGTGTGTGTGTGTGTGTGTGTGTGTGTGTGTGTGTGTGTGTGTGTGTGTGTGTGTGTGTGTGTGTGTGTGTGTGTGTGTGTGTGTGTGTGTGTGTGTGTGTGTGTGTGTGTGTGTGTGTGTGTGTGTGTGTGTGTGTGTGTGTGTGTGTGTGTGTGTGTGTGTGTGTGTGTGTGTGTGTGTGTGTGTGTGTGTGTGTGTGTGTGTGTGTGTGTGTGTGTGTGTGTGTGTGTGTGTGTGTGTGTGTGTGTGTGTGTGTGTGTGTGTGTGTGTGTGTGTGTGTGTGTGTGTGTGTGTGTGTGTGTGTGTGTGTGTGTGTGTGTGTGTGTGTGTGTGTGTGTGTGTGTGTGTGTGTGTGTGTGTGTGTGTGTGTGTGTGTGTGTGTGTGTGTGTGTGTGTGTGTGTGTGTGTGTGTGTGTGTGTGTGTGTGTGTGTGTGTGTGTGTGTGTGTGTGTGTGTGTGTGTGTGTGTGTGTGTGTGTGTGTGTGTGTGTGTGTGTGTGTGTGTGTGTGTGTGTGTGTGTGTGTGTGTGTGTGTGTGTGTGTGTGTGTGTGTGTGTGTGTGTGTGTGTGTGTGTGTGTGTGTGTGTGTGTGTGTGTGTGTGTGTGTGTGTGTGTGTGTGTGTGTGTGTGTGTGTGTGTGTGTGTGTGTGTGTGTGTGTGTGTGTGTGTGTGTGTGTGTGTGTGTGTGTGTGTGTGTGTGTGTGTGTGTGTGTGTGTGTGTGTGTGTGTGTGTGTGTGTGTGTGTGTGTGTGTGTGTGTGTGTGTGTGTGTGTGTGTGTGTGTGTGTGTGTGTGTGTGTGTGTGTGTGTGTGTGTGTGTGTGTGTGTGTGTGTGTGTGTGTGTGTGTGTGTGTGTGTGTGTGTGTGTGTGTGTGTGTGTGTGTGTGTGTGTGTGTGTGTGTGTGTGTGTGTGTGTGTGTGTGTGTGTGTGTGTGTGTGTGTGTGTGTGTGTGTGTGTGTGTGTGTGTGTGTGTGTGTGTGTGTGTGTGTGTGTGTGTGTGTGTGTGTGTGTGTGTGTGTGTGTGTGTGTGTGTGTGTGTGTGTGTGTGTGTGTGTGTGTGTGTGTGAAAGGATTGTTGATAAAGGTCAGTTGTGATTTATTCATATTATATTACTTCTTTAATTAGGATGGAGCATTTCTTTATAATATTTCCTGTCCATGAAATTTCTAAGGAGACAATAACGAAACTATCTCAAGAAATATTCCTTCCTAAATATTTTTTTATATATAATATATGCGGTACATTTAATTAATTGATAATCTAATTCTACTTGACACTTGATAGAGATGAAGTTGATGGAAGGTAAACAGATGCTAAGGGAATCGTGTGGTTTGGTTTGGTTGGGCGAATTGCAGTCTACATAGTCCTCTTAACAATGCAACAAAACAGATCCCTTACAGGTATACTGAAGTGGTCTGTTTCCTGGCATACTTTGGAGGAAACCGTAGCCCCAACTTCACCCAAAACAAAAATAATGATCCATCCCCTTAGGAATGGGAGTGAAATAATAACCTGATTAAGGAGTCTGGAAACTTGGAAGCAGGAAAAGTCTGACTTCTGAAGTGCCAGTGTGAAAAGTCCTTGGTTGGATGTGAGGGCGAAGTTATATTGAGAAAAAAAGGTAACATGAAACTCGGGCAGAGGAAAAGTGTGATTGTTTCAGAAGTGCGACTGTGAGAGAGTGAGCAAACAACAAGCCATAATCCCGTCACACAAACTAACTAGACTCAGTCAGGATGGATTATCTTGTCTCTTGGTTTGCTTGAAGTTCATTCGTTTTATTCCCTGAATATTAATTAAATAGAAATGTGTTTGTTGTGTCAGGTATATCTACTACCACGCCTTCTGTCTTCTGTGATTTCCATGTTTTATAATCGGGTATAAATTGATATTCTGTGTACCAAAAGATTAACCGAAAGGGCTTTGTTATAGCCAATGGACTGATGCCAAAGCAGAGAAATTAAATCTTTCAGCCGGAGTAAGTGGCTCTGAAATCCAGTACTGACTTTATCAATATTCCTCTGACACAGACAAAATGACCCACCAACTAAAGTCGATAATTGTGTGCGACGGGAAAATGGTTATATATCGAGACAAACATGGAAAACTCTGAAAAAAAGTAATGTGTGATGCTTCATTTTTTTTTTTTTTTTTTCAAGTGCCAAACAGGTGGAGTCCTTTCTTAGTAGTGCATGAGAGGCCAGCTGTGAAGGACCCTTGAACTGTACACGCCTTTAGAAAGAAACCTTCCAGCATTACCTTGACATTTCACCAGTGTCACAACCAACGCAGAGAGAGAGAGAGAGAGAGAGAGAGAGAGAGAGAGAGAGAGAGAGAGAGAGAGAGAGAGGAAGAGGATGAAAGAGATGGGAAAAAGGATTGAGGAAGAGAAAAGAAAGAAAAGGAAAGCAATACTAAGAACACTAGAATGTGAAAAAAAAAGATTGAATTTTCAACATTGTAATATCAATATATCAGTAGATGGATATGGCGTTCAATGCATCACAATCCACTGAATACGAAAGAAGGAAAAGAACAACAGGGATAAAGATGTGTGTAGGATAGAGAAAGAGCCAACAGATATGTAAGAAATAACATTAATACCAGAGATTATACTAGAGTATAAATGGAAAGGTCAAGAGTCAGGAATCGTAGTTGTAAGGTAGAAAGACACTGTAGGAAAATATCAAGTCAGACACTGTGAATATGTAATATAGTCACCAACTGTTCAAGAGTGGGCAAGTATGTAAGAGTATGAGTCAACAAGATAGCAACAAACAGAGTCAGCTTACGACAGATAGTCACCAAATACCCAAGAAACAGATTGAGCATCCTCTTTGGGAATTGTAAGACTCCAGTTCGGGAATGGTAAGACTGCAGTTTGGGAATTGTGTGGTACTCACCGAGGTCTGGCGGGGACGATCCAGAGACTTGACCATGCCTGAGGTTGTGACCATGACGCCGCCACGCATCTCAGTGGGTGAGTGTACGCCAGGCCTGTAACACCATCATAAATATAAGCTGGATGCATTCATTGTGTAACAGACACTTTATTCTTAATTATGAAGTTTATAAAAATCCCTTCTCTGCATCTAGTGTCATTTGTCAGCTTATAACTAATTATAATGCTCTTTCAATACACTTATTGTAAAATGATAGTTACTTAGTTTAATTAAATTGTCAGAACAATAATCTTGCCCTGAGTTCTCACCTTACACAATCCACCAAAATCCTACCTATGCATGAGTCCTCCAGGGCCCTGCAGGAAGCCATCTGGTAGACCCTGTTGTTGTTGTCCATAAAGATCCTCCCTGGTGAGTGGTCGAGTGGTGGGTGAAATGCCAGTGAACGCTGTGGTGAATTGGTCCCCCTTTATGCCAGTCAGAATCCCCATCTTTTGTTGTTGTTGTTGTTGTTGGAGATGTTGGAGGTTCTGCTGTTGCTGCTGGAGATTTTGCTGCTGTTGGAGATTTTGTTGTTGTTGGAGATTCTGTTGTTGTAGGTTTGCCTGTTGTTGTTGGAGATTGGACTGTTGTTGGAAGTTGGCTTGTTGTTGTAGATTTTGTTGCTGTAGTGATTGCTGTAGTGCCTGCTGTTGCTGGAGATTCTGTGGTTGTTGTTGTTGCATTTGCTGCTGAAAATTCTGCTGTTGGAGATGTTGCTGTTGTTGTTGTTGTGGAAGGTTTTGTTGCTGAGAGAGATTCTGCTGATATGTCTGTTGAGGCTGTTGATGCTGCTGAAACCCCTGCTGCTGCTGCTGAAGGTGCTGTTGCTGCTGGTGTTGTTGTTGTTGCTGGTGTTGTTGTTGCTGATGCTGTTGTTGCTGATGCTGAGTCGTTCCATCTCCTTCTGAGCAATACGAGAACAGGTTAATGACACTTGCGGAAGAAAACATTAGAAATTTTTAATCAGAGTATATCAGTATCATGAGTTAATGATTATCATAAACAAGTTATCAAGTTATCAATCTATGGTATTCACTACACCTAATGTCTACCTATAATTACTGTACTATCAAATCGTTAACCATCTACTTTTACTGAAGAGGCTCTAAGAATATTTGAAACTTGTATTATTTGTACGCCTCAGCATTTATAAATTGATTATAACAAGTACTGTACAGAATTACATAGAGACTGTAACCTGTATTACTACTAAGAGAATTAGAATCAGTAATTGTATTTATGATACAGGTGCTCCTATATTTATGTAGTGCAAAATTATCTATCTAATTATCTATGATGTCTGCATACTTAAGACTATAGCCATGTCTGAAAGAGATTCGTTCATATAGCATCACCTGAAAACATAACTCATTCATTCATGCATGGATATGCCTTTTTACACACATTGATAAACATTGTTATTAATATTTACAATAGTAAAACTTCAGTAATTGTGTTGGGGTGTTAGGAAAACAAACCTCAATACAAGTCAAAAAATAATTTGTGATTCTCACATATTAGTACTAACATATTAAAGCGGTATGTACTCGATAGAACTAGTTAAGTCCATCATTACTTTTGTTTATATGTTATTCCTATTTAGAAATGTATGGAGCCATTCTTGACTTGACTTCTGAAAATAAACATGCATAAACATTTTGTACGGCCCAGAAAATTAACCAGTTTCATCATTAACGAAAATGTTGACTTTTTCGCTACTTGTACTGTACCGGGTATGTATTCCTGTTTTCAGAGTTATTGCTTAGTGTCCTATCAAACTTAATATTATATGAACACAAATCAAGATGGAATATTGGACGATTTGCTCTTTTCAAATTCCAGCTGAGAACTATTTGACGTAAATTTTTATGTACTGATAATATAAATTCCTGGCATTGCACAACTTGATGATGTGGATATAAACATAAGACTTAACTTACTTTCCACTACTATCTATGACCTGAAGAAGAAGAAGAAGAACAGGTACTGAAACTTTATCAATTAAATATTTCATCCAATATCACTTTTACCTACAGTTTGTATTGTATTTATTATATTGAATGTCGACTGGTGGATAAACTGTGATTGAGCCTTAATCCTTATCAGAATTTGATATGATAAAGCTTTGATTGCAAGCCACTTTTAATAAATGTAATGGATTTATTAGAAGCCTTCAATTCAGTAACATTATCTTAATATTTTTATTCTCAGACGTTGGATAGTTTTCCTAAGATATTGTAAGGGCCAATATTATTACATATCCCATTAACCTAAGGCAGTAGGTATTTGAAAGTACTGTTGCTTCACTTCAGATGCAAGGTGGTCCTCCTTCTCCAACAAGAGAAATCTTTTTTGGTTTTCATTCACCTAAGGATAACTCAAGCAGATATCTAACCATTACTCTCACGTACAGTCACGAGCAAAAGTCCTGCAAATGTATGAAACTAAGTCCTTTAATCGAACTTACCAATCAAAATTACAGAGAGAAGAAGGTTTAGTTTCTTGTCATTTTTCGAGGCGGGTTCATTCGAAGGTGTTGCAGAACTCTTGTGCTTGACCGTACAGTACTTTTATTACAGTTTTGCTTTGATACGTGAGTAGCTACTGCAACATGAATGAATCTGATGTTTAAAATAGTTGTAGTAATTTTATCTAGCTTATCACTGGAGGGAAACTACTACTGTCAAATATTTGTTTATGTTATCCTTGTCACTTGTTATGGAAATTGATTAAGATTATGATGACTGGAAATGTGCACAAACGTTTGCTCGTGACTGTACAGGAAATCAGCACAGACTTGGTGAAGCAAGATGTGTTTGAGGATAGTGAAATTCAGGCATTATACATTGGGCAGTATTGGTGCTTCAGGTGCAAGTAAATAAGAGTGAAGATGCATTGCAACGTGGCGTGGGGAAGGAGTAATATTATAACCCAATTCAGAAATATAGAAGAATAACATATAACGTCAACTTAGAAGGCAAACAAATTTTACTGATAGTGAAAACAAGAGTAACAATAAACAACTCATATATATATTGTTGTTTGATTCAAATGCCAGATGATTGGTCTTAGTTAATTTTGGTTTCTTATGTTTTCACGACAGCATACTATATTATAACGTAAGCTCTGTCCTTCCTCCTGCCCCTCTGTAGATCACATATATGTACACAAGGTAAAAAAATATATATATCAAGAAGGAAAGGTGTGTGATGGTTCTGTAAATGATGGGCACAGCTCTTCGTCTGAGGTGCCAGATTTGTTCACGCGAGAAATGCACCATAAGGTTTTTCTTAACCTTATGTACTGTTCCGTGTAGATGAGAGGGAAACACCACTGCCTCAGCCTCTCGACACGTGAAGAGGATTGAAAATAATGGTCTGCTTCTTTCTGTGTCATATAGTGGTGAGGGAAATAGTATTGAGCTTAATTAAGGGGATATTGTTTTATTGGTGAGTTGGAAGGTCTCTGATTCCTCTAAAGTTCTAGACAATGCCACAAAACAAATTGAGGGGGTTTGTTTTCTAACATAATTAATTAAGAGGAATAAGTAGCCTTCCAACTTGCCAAAAAAAAAAAGTGGTGTAATAACCTTCTTATATAATTTAAAACCCACTCTTATTTATGTGTCTTGGCTGAGGCAGTAAATTGTATGCAAGAACAATAATGGTGTTTACGATGGCCTGGTAACGATACGATGACTCCCTAGACACACTACAGAGTCATCGTACCAGTACCACGCCATCGTAAACACTAGGAATGTTCTTGCATACGGCCGAGTGTTTCCCAGTCGTAATATAAGGATTACCCCTGACGATGCCACGAGACAAACTCCTTCAAGATAAAGTGGTGTTTCGTAGCAAAGTTTGAAGGACTCGTGTCATGTGTGTATCGATTTCACTTATACGTAACTGTACGGTTGGCCACAGGAATTCTTACACAGGCTATATACAAAGAGAGATCATTATCCTGGAAGAACTGCAATGAATGGTGTACCAAATGACTCGGTGATTACAAAACAACAAACCTAATAACAATATTGTATTGCAGTTACGTACGTAGTCTTATATTTTCTTTAAGTCATAAGCCCTCGAAACCAACAGAGTGTGTACGATTTTTTGTGGGCAATAAGCACATTAGTGAGTTGCCGAGATTTTCACCACCACAATGATTACGTAACCACATAATAACAACACGTCATTAATTGAATTTTCACACCCAACAGGTGAGGAGATATTGTCATTCGTAGCCAGATAACCGATTCGCGAATCAAAAAAATAATTACATAAATAAATATATATATATATATATATATATATATATATATATATATATATATATATATATATATATATATATATATATATATATATATATATATATATATATATATATATATATATATATAAATCATCTTTCTTCTGGATATTAATTTAGTACGACTCCTAGTTGAACAATATATTTTTTTATTTTGCACTTTTGAGGGACGAATATTGTAAGGAATCATTCTAAAACTAACATACAAATAACCATATAACTTTCAAAGCTTCAAGATCCATTCATTTATCTTTACATTTTCATTAATCATATATACTGTATATATTATATATATATATATATATATATATATATATATATATATATATATATATATATATATATATATATATATATATATATATATTATTTTTTTTTTTTTTTTTTAGATGAACGAGTGTAATTGAAATTTCCTTTTTTTTTTACTTTAACAATAATTGATGAAACTTTTTTTTCCCATTTTCAACCATCCTATTTACTTCTAAAAATTCCTTCGTTTCTCGGTTTTTTCGGTAAATTATTATTATTATATTTCTTTTCTTTTTTTCTTTTCGATTTCTCACGTTTCAACCTTTCTAATATCTTCTTAAAATTCTTTAGTTATTCTTTTTTTTTCAGTATATAAGTTATTAGTTTTCATTGTGTGTAATTTTTTTTAAGGGACCCTGTGATGTAGTCAGAAAATTGAAAGTAGTAAATGAGTCCTTCACATATTGCCACGAAACACCACCAATATGGAAGGAGCGTGTTTCGTGGCATAGTCGGGAGGAAACAGAAGCCTACAATTCCCATCCACGATCATAGGGTCCTTAAGATTTTGTTATTGACGTCGATAACAGAGGCCAACTTTGCATTCATATATTATTATCATAGTCTTATACTATTTTTGTACACTTTTATATACAATTATTCTAGTGTGGTGTATTTAGCATTGTGTGTGATAATTTGGAGTTACGTATTCCTCCAAAATCTGCTTATTATAATTCTAAGTTTCGAGAAATCAGTAACTCTCCATAAAATAATACATATTTAGTGAAGCAGCTGATTCCTTCAAGCTATTCCAAGCAACAGACATTTTTTTTTTTTTTTTTTTTTCTATACCTCCAATGTTTGTGTTAATCTGAGTCTGTTTCCTTCCTGGCATACTTTGGATACTCTTATGCATATGAATGACCCCCTTTAAGGACCCTGTGATCATTTATGAGACCTGTTGGCTTCTGATTCCTCCTGACTATGCCATGAAACAAGCTCCTTCCATATAGGCAGTGTTTCGTGACAATGTTTGAAGGACTCTCTAACTTCCAATTTTTTTGACAACATCACAGGGTCCATTAAAGGTTGAGTGCAGGAGTAGAAACAGAAAGAACAAGAGAGTCCTTCCAGAGCATCACAAGACAGACAGAAACAAAAATCAATGGTAGATAAAAATAATATATAGCATTTTTTTTTAAGATGCAGCATCCATCTTCTTTAATTAAGGTGGTAATTCTTTTTTGGTACATTGGAGTGCCATGATTCCTCCAAAATATGCCAGGAAACAGGACTAGAAGAGCAAAAATAATAATGTTCTGTTGCTTGGAGGATTCTGTTGTTTGGAGGATTCGGTTGCTCTAGATTTACCAACACAAAACTTCCCCCTTAAGGGAGCTGTGTGAAGATGTCGGTCGGCTTTTTTGAGGTTAAGGAGGTAATAATATAATACTCTCTTGGAGGCTAAAAATTCCTCCAAACTGTGCGATGAAACAGACCAAATCAACTCATAAATTTCAATAAGGTACAATTTTTTTTTTTTTTTTTTTTTTTTTTTTTTTTTTTTTTCTTTTCTTTTTCTTTCCTGGAGTCGTATGGAGGAATCTGGTGTTCCAATTTGGTGGCCCCAACTACATTAATTACCCTCCTTAACTAACTAAGGCCGTGGAAATTCAAGACTTAGTTAAGGGGTAGTTTCGTGTCTGTGAATTGGAGGACTACTGACTCCTTCAAACTATGCCAGGAAACAGGACCTGATAAGCATAAAATAAATAATGGTGAGGGCCTGTTGATTTGGAATTGTTTGGAGGAATCAGTTGCTCCAGATTTTACCAACACTGTTCTACTTCCTCCCCCTTAAGGAGCAAAAGGGGAAAAATAAATAATAATAATAAACAATGGTGAATAGAAGCTCAGAGTAACGTCAAGGGAGGGGAGGTAAGATTTTGTCATCATGTGTGTGGAAAGGAAGACTCCAATTGTGAAAAAAAAAAAAAAAAAAAAAAAAAAAGCAGATTGTATATTTATATCAAAACAAACGAGGGGATTCTGTTTCCTGACATATTTTTGGGGACTCATTTGGTCTCCATTATTATATTCATTTTTTTTTTCTTTTTCTTTTTTTTTTTTACAATATCTTACTCCCTCATTTCCATTAGGGTTTTTTGTGTGCCTGGGCGGAATGGATGGTCAAAAATGATTCCTCCAAACTGCCCCTCCCCCCAAAAAAAATAAAAAAAAGACAGGATCCCCCACTCGTATACAGATGGGGGCATTTTTTTTTTTTTGGGGGGGGGTTTCCTTTAGTAGTTTGGAGGAATCAGAAGGCAAAGGGATTTCACACTCGTATATAGATGGGGGCATTTTGGGGGGTGGGGGTGTTTCCTTGAGTAGTTTGGAGGATTCAGAAGGCAAAGGGATTCCACACTAGTATATAGATGGGTTTTGTTTTTTTTTTATGGGGGGGGGGTGTTTCCTGGAGTAGTTTGGAGGAATCAGAAGGCTTCCATATTTAGCCCACGACAGACAGCATGCCCCTTAAAAATTTGAAGAACAGGAAAAACAAGAGGCCAAACAGTGCAAAGGGAAGTAGAAAAAAAAAAAAAAAAAAAAAAAAAAAAAAAAAAAAGCGACGAAAGGTGAGATCAAAGTGCAGAGGAAAAGGGAGAGGGAAAAGTGAGTGAGTGAGAGTGAGATATGATGACGACTCCTCCCGTGCAACAACGACGTATCAACCAACCAAACAAACCCGGTGTCAGATTGGTCTCATATGCCTCTCTTGCTACTTCTGAGACATAGACATAGTTCGCTTGTTTTGTTTTGTTTTTGTGTTTAACTGGATATACGTCCTTATGTCTCTTAATTAAGGACCCTGTGATTGAGTACGAGAATTGGAGGCTTCTGATTCCTCCTGACTATGCTATGAAACAAACAAGCTCCTTCCATATGGGTGTGTGTGCTTGTGTGTGTGTGTGTGTGTGGTGGCAATATTTGAAGGACTCATTTACCATTAATTTTTTTAGGTGTGTGTGTGTGTGTGTGTGTGTGTGTGTGTGTGTGTGTGTGTGTGTGTGTGTGTGTGTGTGTGGCAATATTTGAAGGACTTGTTTACCTCCAATTTTTTTATTTTTTTAACTAAGTACATCACAGGGTCCCTTAATTAATTATTTATGCAAGACGAACGACCGACGATAGAGACACAATTATTTTCCCCTGTCGATTGATTGATTGATTGATACGTTTTGCAATTCATGGATCCGTGGGCCGTATGCAAGAATACCCATGGTGTCGACGATGGCCTGGTGCCGATACGATGACTGCTATTTTTTTTTTTTTCATTATTATTATTATTATTATTATTATTATTATTATTATTATTTTTTTTTTTTTTTTTTTTTTTTTTTTTTTTTTTTTAGTCATCGTTCGTGTACCACATCATCATCGTCAATACCACCACCAATGTTCTTGACTATGGCCCCATATACAGTAAGAGTCATGGGGTATGATAGCTGTATGTGACTATGACCCTTGACGATGGCTCTTGTTTTATAGGGCATGGTGTAGGGGAGGGGGGGGGGCATGGTGTGTTGGGGGGGAGGTCATGGTGTTGTGGGGTGGGGCATGGTGTTGTGATTGTGAGGGGGGGGTCATGATGTTGTGAGGTGGGGGGGGAGGTCATGATGTTGTGGGGGGGAGGGGTCATGGTGTTATGGGGGGGGGGTCATGGTGTTGTGGGAGGGGTCATTGTGTTGTAGGGGGGTCATGTTGTGGGGGGGGGGTCATGGTATTGTGGGGGGGGCATGGTGTGTTGGGGGGGCATGGTGTTGTGGGGGGGGGTCATTGTGGGGGGGGGGAGAGTTCATGGTGTTATGGGGGGGGAGGTCATGATGTCGTGGGGAAGAGGGGGGTCATGGTGTGGGGGGGGGGGTATGGTGTTATGGGGGGGGGGTCATGTTGTTGTGGATGAACTGTAGGGCTTTTCATTCCACCAAACTCTGCTACGAAACAGGTAGCCTCTATTATTGATAAGGAGCTGGTGTGTTTCCTGGCATAGTTTGGAGGAATCAGTAGCCCTCCAATTTATGCTAAGAAACAGGTAACTTCTATTTTTTATAAGGAGGTGGTGTGTTTCCTGGCATAGTTTGGAGGAGTTAGTAGCCCTCCAAACTGTGCTATGAAACACGTAACCCCCTTTAGTAAAAATGAGCTGGTGTGTTTCCTGGCATAGTTTTTTTGGAGGAATCAGTAGCCCTCCGTTAACGAAGCCACGTTAATGAAATCTAGCCCATAATTCTTTCCTGTATACGATCCATTTTCGGGGAGACTTCAAGTATAATTATATGCTATAAATAAAAAATAATATATACAGTAAATTGAGAAGCGAGACAGTAGGCGCCAAAGGGGGCATAAAGCAAAGTATATGGTTGAGATGCCACGAGCAGATTAAGAAGGAGAACCTCTTTATATGGTACAGTGACAATCCAAACTTTGTATCCAGGTCTTGTTGAAGTTTCGAATCATCTGACAGTGTAGTGAACCAATTATAACGCTTATTTGTACTGTTTCGAATCATCTGACATGGTAGTGAACCAATTATAACGCTTATCTATACTGTTTCACATCATCTGACATAGTAGTGAACCAATTATAACGCTTATCTATACGGTTTCACATCATCTGACATAGTAGTGAACCAATTATAACGCTTATTTACACTGTTTCACATTTGCTTGAGCTCGCTTAAGGCCTACTCGATCAGGCTATTCGAACCAAGCCTGGATACATATTTCGGATTGCGAGTGTACATTGAAAGGCTAATGATTCCTCCAAACCATCCCAGGAAACAGACCAATCACCTCAGTGTTACTAATAAGGAAGGAGATCTGTTTCGTAGAGTAGGTTTAGAGGAATCAGTAGTAGCCTTCCAATTGACCCCAAACAAACAGGCTCCTCTCTTAATTCAAAATATTCGCCCCCAAGTTCATTCCCGCACCACGACCACAAACCACTCAACTCAGTCATGGAAGCAAGGTGTCTACAAAAGAAGTATAGTTATCATGACCTCGTAGTATAATACAAGGAGGTGTGATGTTGGACTTCTAATGTAATAACAATAATCAATCTTGAAATAATCTCTAAGACACCAAACTAAACTTGCTGTAAAAATGCATAATAAATCCAGGACAGAAACGTTCATTCTAAGAAAACTAAATTGACTAGCGCATTGTACAGTATAATAATAATATATATATATATAATTATGGTACTTATGTGATCCTTACTTCCTTTAAACAGATCCCCTATGATGCCTCCGCCTGAAGGAGGGAAAGAGGAGGGAGGGAGGAAGGGTGGGGAAAGAGGGAGGGATGAAAAGATGGTTTGTTAACTCGAAAGACGTTACCAAGAGTTGTGTGTGTGTGTTTGTGCTCAGAATAACAATTAGATACCTGCTATATGTATGTATGCTTGTATGTATGTCAGATGATATGTCTTTCAATGTGTATATATGTATGTATATATGAAGGCATGCATGCATGCCAATGCTCGATGAGTGGCCCGTTTGAAGTGTGTCTCTTTCATGTGTCTACAACTGTACATTACCACAACAATAACAATAACAACAACAACAATAACTACAACAACAATAATAACAACAATACGCTATAGAACCTCGAGACAGAAAGATAATCACCCTATGTGTATATATATTATTATATTTATCTTTATGTTTTTATTTTTTTAGCAAAGAGGAAAGAAGATAGGAGAGTTACATTACCTGGACGATTCTTCTGAAGACCGAAGAGGCTAGAGAGTCCGCTGAGTGCTGACGAGGCTGTAGATGTGTTCTGTTGCTGCTGATGAGGTTGCTGATGCTGCTGCTGCTGCTGCTGTTGTTGTTGGTGGTGTCTGTTGAGAGGACTGTGAAGAATGCTACTCAGTCCACCCTTCATATCCTTGCCAATACCACTAACACCACCACCACTACTACCACCACCACTACCACCACCACCACCACCACCACTCATCATAGTATTCTGCATTTGGTTCATCTGGTTCATTTGGCCCACGTGGTTCATCTGTCCCATTTGGTTGGTTAGCCTGGAGGCGATGGAGGTAGTGAGACTTGGGTTACTCTGTTGAGGACCCATGCCAGGCTGTACGTGGTTACCCATTTGATTACCCATTTGGTTGGTCATCTGATTCCCCATTTGATTCCCCATTTGGTTGGTCATCTGATTGCCCATTTGGTTGGTCATTTGATTACCCATTTGGTTGCCCATCTGGTTCATTTGGCCGCCCATCTGATTGGAATGAGGGCCACCCATAGTGCCCTGAGTGTTCTGCATGTCCATACCCATCTGGCCTTGCTGCATTACATTTCCCTGTTGTTGTTGTTGGTGTTGTTGTTGTTGCATCTTGTTCTGGTAAGTGTTCATATCTCCGTCGTGCATTGAGGTGTTGGTGTGTACATTGCCTTGTCCCTGCTGAGATCCACCCATCTGGCTATTCATATACTGGTTCTGTGACTGAAGAGGATTTTGCATATTTGGATCATGCATTTGATTCATTTGTCCCCCTTGTTGCTGTTGATGTTGTTGGTTCATCATGGGGTTATGTGTGTTCATGTGAGGGTCTAGATGGCCGCCTGACTGAGTTGTGGTTGATCCATGCATCCTGGTCATAGGGTCGTGTTGTGTGGTGGTGGCCATGGTGGTGTGTGTGGTGCTGGTACCTGTCATCCCTCCCAGGCCTCCGACTCCCATCCCTGCACCGCTCACCATCGTCCCATCTTGGTGCTGCTGCTGCATGTTCTGAGCTTGTGGTCCCATTTGATGTTGCGGCTGCTGCTGTTGCGGCTGCTGCGAAGTGGTGTGTAGGTTGGTCTGGGCTCCATGCGGCCCTGAAAGTTGATTGGTTCCTTGTAACTCGCCCATACCAGGAAGTTTGACACCCCCAACGGGGGCGCGACTGGTGGCAGTCACCGGGACGCCTGGAGTCGAGCTGGTTGGGGCCCCCATGGTGGTCGGGCCTCGTGTGTCCTGACCGTCCGCAGTGCCGCGCATTAACCCAGTGCTGTGCAAGTGACCTTCCAGCGAGTGTTGGGAGCGCAGCTGTCCTCGCCGCGCGTCGAGTCCGCCAGGAATGGGAGAGAGACCCATGGCCGCCCCTGTGAAGCCACCAGCGTCATCCTGTATCACTCGCCTTCCAACCTCCCTCACACAGTATTACACACACTACTCTTTCCCTGCTCCACACCCTACTTTATGCTTGCTTTGCTTCACAACCTACTCTTCCTATGCTCTGCTGCTTCACACAACTTCTTATTCTTTCTCTGTTCGACAACTTACACCCTGCCATTCCATTAACATATGACACCCTGCCTTTCCTTTGACATGACACCCTGCCTTTCCTTTGACATGACACCCTGCCTTTCCTTTGACATGACACCCTGCCTTTCCTTTGACATGACACCCTGCCTTTCCTTTGACATGACACCCTGCCTTTCCTTTGACATACGACACCCTGCCTTTCCTTTGACATGACACCCTGCCTTTCCTTTGACATGACACCCTGCCTTTCCTTTGACATACGACACCCTGCCTTTCCTTTGACATGACACCCTGCCTTTCCTTTGACATGACAACATGACACCCTGCCTTTCCTTACTTTGACTTTGAAATATGACACCCTGCCTTTCCTTTAACATGAAACTCTACTTTGACTTTGAAATATGACACCGTGTCTCTCCTTTAGCACATGACACTTTGCCTCTCCAATACTCTACATGACAAATTGAAGTCACTTTCCTCTTCTCACTCCGGCACTACCCTGACCAACCACGACCACTACACAATTTGCCAACAACACAACAGTAGGTCTCATGGCTTTACACACACCAACTAATGAGTATCCGAACTTGTCTCCTCGGCGAGCGACACAAATCCTTCCTTGACCATTCTTGAAACCTGTTATTGAAGACGATGTATGCAAAGTTGCGCCGCTCATACAGACTTAAGCCCTTAGAAAAGTGATGTTATATATAAGAGAGGATATCAGAAAACTCATAGAGAGGGATTGTAGTAGACTGACAGTACACAGAGAGAAGCGGAGTGTTGGATAAAATTATATAATATCATAATAAAAGAATGATGATATATTTTTCCGCTGCATCAAAGGAATATTATAACTGAGTCTATATCATCTAATTTTTTTTTTTCTTATCCTATTCTACCCTGACTCCTGCACGATATCCTACCTTTCAGAAATCTATTATATCTGAGTCAATCTATATCATTTCAATTTTTTGTATCCTATTCTACCCTGATTCGTGCACGTTATCCTACCTCTCAGAAATCTATTATGCAGATTGTTTTCAAGTCTATTATTATATAGTTTTTTATCGTATTTTAATTAATCGAAAGTAATTATCAATCTCATAAACGTCCTTCACCATTTTATAAACTGTTTCTCTCACGTTCTGTCTTTCTTATCCTGTCTTTAAAACTTTACACTCGTATCTTTCGTCGCTGGCCTATTTATATTTCGTCACTAGCCTATCTCTCTTTCGTCACTAGCCTATCTCTCTTTCGTCACTAGCCTATCTTTCTTCACCGGCCTATTCATCATTCATCACCAGCCTATCTTTCGTCACTAGCCTATCGCTCTTTCGTCACTAGCCTATCTTTCTTTCGTCACTAGCCTATCTTTCTTTCGTCACTAACCTATCTTTCGTCGTTAGCCTATTCATTATTCATCACTAGCCTATCTTTCGTCACTAGCCTATCTTTCTTTCGTCACTAGCCTATCTTTCGTCACTAGCCTATTTATCTTTCGTCACTAGCCTATCTTTCGTCACTAACCTATCTCTCTTTCGTCACTAGCCTATCTTTCTTTCGTCACTAGCCTATCTTTCTTTCGTCACTAGCCTATTTATATTTCGTCACTAGCATATCTCTCTTTCGTCACTAGCCTATCTTTCTTTCTTCACTAGCCTATCTTTCTTTCTTCACTAGCCTATTTATCTTTCGTCACTAGCCTATCTCTCTTTCGTCACTAACCTATCTCTCTTTCGTCACTAGCCTATCTTTCTTCACCGGCCTATTCATCATTCACCACCAGCCTATCTTTCGTCACTATCTTATCGCTCTTTCGTCACTAGCCTATCTTTCGTCACTAGCCTATTTATATTTCGTCACTAGCCTATCTCTCTTTCGTCACTAGCCTATCTTTCTTTCGTCACTAGCCTATCTCTCTTTCGTCACTAGCCTATCATTCTTTCGTCACTAGCCTATCTTTCGTCACTAGCCTATTTATCTTTCTTCACTAGCCTATCTTTCTTTCGTCACTAGCCTATCTTTCGTCACTAACCTATCTCTCTTTCGTCACTAGCCTATCTTTCGTCACTAACCTATTTATCTTTCGTCACTAGCCTATCTCTCTTTCGTCATTAGGCTATCTTTCGTCATTAGCCTATTTATCTTTAGTCACTAGCCTATTCATCATTCGTCACTAGCCTATCTTTCGTCACTAGCCTATCGCTCTTTCGTCACTAGCCTATCTTTCGTCGTTAGCCTATTCATTATTCATCACTAGCCTATCTTTCGTCACTAGCCTATCTCTCTTTCGTCACTAGCCTATCTTTCGTCACTAACCTATCTCTTTCGTCACTAGCCTATCTTTCTTTAGTCACTAGCCTATCTCTTTCGTCACTAGCCTATCTTTCTTTCGTCACTAGCCTATCTTTCGTCACTAACCTATCTCTCTTTCGTCACTAGCCTATCTTTCTTTCGTTACTAGCCTATCTCTCTTTCGTCACTAGCCTATCTTTCGTCGCTGGCCTATTTATCTTTCGTCACTAGCCTATTCATCATTCGTCACTAGCCTATCATTCGTCGCTAGCCTATTTATCTTTCGTCACCGGGCATGTTTTTCGTAACTAGTCTATCTTTCGTCACTAGCCTATAGCTGACCTACAGTATATATATCTCTCGTCACCGGACTATTTATCTTTCGTCACTAGCCTATCTTTCGTCACTAACCTATCTTTCGTCACTAACCTATTTATCTATCTTGTCTAACCTATCTTTCGTCACTAGCCTATCTTTCGTCACCTTCCTATTTATCTTTCGTCGCTTAATTAACTATCTTTCGTCGATGACCTACAGTATACAGCTTTCGTCATCTGTTTGTTTATATTTTTCGGCACAACGTTTCAGTCAGTATTGAGTAAGTGTCCGAGGTAGTGTACTGTACAGCCACAATCAAATATCCACCAACACTTTCCTTCCATCGTAGTAAATATCTTGGTAATAAAGAACAACACGTGTATGATTTTGCAGCACCTCATAATAATAATAATAATAATAATATCCACCAACACTTTCCTTCCATCGTAGTAAATATCTTGGTAATAAAGAACAACACGTGTATGATTTTGCAGCACCTCATAATAATAATAATAATAATAATAATAATAATAATAATAATAATATCCACCTACACTTTCCTTCCATCGTAGTAAATATCTTGGTAATAAAGAACAACACGTGTATGATTTTGCAGCACCTCATAATAATAATAATAATAATAATAATAATAATAATAATAATAATAATATCCACCTACACTTTCCTTCCATCATAGTAAATATCTTGGTAATAAAAAACAACACGTGTATGATTTTGCAGCACCTCATAATAATAATAATATTGAGGGGGTTGAGTTGACGTAAGGTGTTTATGAATATATTTTGATATGATACTGATTTATTCGCACGATGGAAGGAAAGTGTCGGTGGTTATTTGATTGTGGCTGTACATTATAATTTTAACAGCAGCTTTACTTAGAATCAGGTCGACCATGTTTGATGTTGATTCTCATAGTTGGTTTTATGAGATGCTAGAAATATAGAGGAGATTATTATCTTGTTGTTGTTGGTGAATTTTTGGAAGGTATGTGAGACCTCCAATCTATGCCATGAAACAGACCTTAATATCCTTTTAATTGGGGATCTGTTTCGTGGCATAGTTTGGAGGAATTAGTAGCCACCAATTTACTCTCAAAAGAATATCTCCTTAAATAGAAAAAAAATATGAAAAAAATATATAATAATTTGCAATATATGAGGCAACTCTCAGAAATTAATACGTTTTATGCAAATTTTTCAGCTTATCATATATATTCATATTTAATTTAATAGATCCATAAGTTATTAATTAAGAGACTCTGTGATCATGTATGAGACCTGGTGGCTTCTGATTCCTCCTGACTGTGCCACGAAACAAGATCATTTTAGGGGAGTTTATAGTTTTGGCATTTTGGGAGATAATGATTCCCCCAAACAATTCCAAGCAACAGAACACCATTATTTTTGCTCTTCTAGTCCTGTTTCCTCGCATACTTTGGAGGAATCAAGGCACTCCAATGTACCAAAAAAAGAATTACCACCTTAAGGAGCGACTGGTTCCTCCAAAAAGAAAAGATATCCTGTTGCTTGGAGTATTTTGGAGGAATCAGTTAATCAAAATTTATCTGAATAATAATATCTCGTTATTATTTAAATGTTTACTTTTACTTTTATATTTCATTATTTTTTTATTTTTATTTTTTATTTTATTTTTATTTTTATTTTTTTATTTAGTTTTAGTTTTTTTAGTTTTTTTTCATTTTTACCTTTATTTATTTATTTATTTTTTTCATTATTGTTACCTTTATTATTTAC
Source organism: Petrolisthes cinctipes (assembly GCA_033782935.1). Taxonomy (NCBI): domain Eukaryota; kingdom Metazoa; phylum Arthropoda; class Malacostraca; order Decapoda; family Porcellanidae; genus Petrolisthes; species Petrolisthes cinctipes. The sequence continues at coordinate 8,020 of JAWQEG010001406.1, read as the reverse complement.
ATTAGAATATTTTTTTTATTATTACAATCCGTAATTAAGTACCAAATATTATGAATCAACAACAACAACAACAACCACAACAATAACAACAACAACAACTCCTTTCGACCCTTCTAAGTAAACGTGCTGTAAAATTAACGACGAAGGAAGAGCCGTATGCAAGAAGAAGAAGGAAGAGTCATGGTGGTGTCGTGTCGTCGGGGATACGATGACCGATACGATGACTCCGTTCAGTAAAATTATATCAAGGAATTTTTATATTCATCTTAAATTTTAATACATTTTTTATATTTTATTTATATATGATTAATTAATTTATTTATGTATTTATTTATTTTTCTATTTTTTTATTTTTTTTATTTTTTTGCATATGGCTCAGAGTTTCAATTTTAATACATTTTTTTATTATATATTTATTTTTATTTTATCTTTTTATTTTATTTATTTATTTATCTACTTATTTATTTATTTTTCTATTTTTTATTTTTTATTTTATTTTTATTTTTTTTTTGCATATGGCTCATAGTTTCGTTCCTGTTTGTCTACGGAGCGTTCAGAATTATTTTTCCTCCGTTCACTCATCATCTGGCATTAATTAATAATATTGGTTCACCGACTAACTAAATAAACAGCATTAAAAATATACAGTAGTACCAAGTAAATCTGCAGTAATACCAAGTAAATAATTCACATAAGAAGCAACCCTTTGACATAAGACATCATAATAATAATAATAATAATAATAATAGTAATAATAATAATAATAGTAGTAATATTATAACATGTACATAATTATGCTTCTGGATTAACTAAATAATAATAATAATACTAATAATAATAATAATAATAATAATAATAATAATAATAATAATAATAATAATAATAATAATAATAATAATAATAATAATAATAATAATAAAATAAGAGAAAGATTAGGAATAAAAATAAGAATAAGAATAATTGTAATAATGATAATAAGAATAAGAATAAGAGTTATAATGACAATAATAATAATAATAATAATAATAATAATAATAATAAATTACAGAGACACGTCAACCATGAATACATAATAATTATAGAGTGTATCAAAAATTGTAATGAGATTGTAATGAGAACACTTAACCAGAAGCATAATACTAACCTTAATTATATTCATCTAACTACATAATTAAAAAAAACATTAGGACAGGTAAAATAACTTCCACTTAGAGACAAGGTGATAACAAGCTAGTGGGGGGGAGGGAGGGAGGGGGGGAGAAACGAAAGGAAAATGAGGGAGGGAGAAAGCAGGAAAAGGAGGAAGATGGAGTTTAGGGAAATAATAATAATAACACTAATGATGATAATAATAATGATAATAATAATAATAATAATAATAATAATGATAATAACAATAATAATATGTTAATAATAACAAAAATAATAATAATAATAATAATAATAATAATAACAATAACAATAATAATAATATTAATATTAATATTAATAATAACAATAATATTAATATTAATATTAATAATAATAATAATAATAATAATAATAATAATAATAATAAAAATAATGATTATATACGGGGGGTTAAACTACTGAGAATCAATCACAGCTTAGGTTAAAAATAAAGGAATAATGTGTTGTGCCTTAGATTTGGAAGGTGCTAAGCATATACTGTACCATGGAATACTTCAAGGCAAAAAGTTTGGTTGGATACATGAACTGTTACATCATTACTCCTGCTGTTTGCTACTCTACCGACAGAAGTACTAATATTAGCATTTATATAGACAAGTTCTACGCAGAGCAGGTGCGGTAGTTGCCCACTAGAGATGGGTGATCAAAAAATAAATATATGTGTATAAATAGAATGTAATATATATATATATAAAAGTTATTTTTTGTTGGCATGCCAGGGATTTTTAACCCAGTGCCACCCAGTCAATTTTGATGCATTTATACGAAACATCGAGGAGGGATGAGTATGTATATATATAAATATAAATATATAGTATATATTAAATAATGTATTATGACCGAGACCGTAGAATGAATGAGAAATAACGCACCTACCTTTCATACAGGTGCGAGTGAGTTGCCATCAATATCTATCCTGCCTTGCATGCCACATCCATGCTTTGTTCGGACAAGTCAAAAATAAACACAAAAATATAGAATAATAATAATATTTGAAAACGTGTTAATCAAAAAGTAATAATAATAATAATAATAATAATATGAACAGAGACGGGACCTTGGTTGAGCTGGCGTAGCGTTGTGTTGTGTTCTGACTCGCGTTAAAGTATAATAATAATAATAATAATAATGTATAAGTAAGTTAGTACAAGCTTCACTACCTTCCTCCTCGTCTGGCATATCCTGGCTACCCATCCACGCCCCGCAAGCCTCCAGGTTAATTTATGAAAAGATGCTCATATAATTATATATTTCACCTCACTTTTTCTTTTGACTTCATTAAATCTTTGTGAACGGGAATTTTTTTTTATATGTATGGAGTTATGAAAGTGAGTTTGTTTGGCTGTGCTAAGTGATTATGGTAATGTGTGGAAATTAATGTCTGTGGTGGTGGTGGTGGTGTCTTGATTTTTTTTTTTTTTTTTTTTTTTTTTGTGTGTGATTGGTTATTTTAATATTATGGTTTGTTTAATGTGATTAGTTGTTTTAATATTATGGTTTGTTTTATGGGATTGGTTGTTGTATTATTATTGATTATATGTGATTGGTTGTTGTCTTTATTATTATTTGTTTATGTGATTGTTTTTTTTTTCTTATTATTGATTTTTATGATTGGTTGTTGCCTTTATTATTATTATTTGTTTTATGTGATTGTTTTTTTACTTATTATTGATTTTTATGATTGGTTGTTGTCTTTATTATTATTTGTTTAATATGATTAGTTGTTTTAATATTATTGTTTGTATCATAGGAATGGTTGTTGTCTTGTATATATTTTTTGCTTTAACAGGATCACACCAAGAGTTATGAGTGGTTTTGACGAGACTTTTTACACCTTCAGGAGCCTCGTGTCTGGCAACAAGTGAATAGATTTTGGGAGAGATCCAGATTTGGTTCTCAGTCGAGGGTTGATATTTTATATTTACTTTCCTTTACAGTGTTAAAAATAAGGGTGAAATGTTGGTGGTGTCTTTTGCCTAAACACACACACACCCCTTTACCCTTTTGCTTGAACACACACACACCCCTTTACCCTTTTGCTTGAACACACACACACCCCTTTACCCCTTTTTTCCTAAACACACACACCCCTTTAACCCTTTTTGCCTGAACACACACACACCCCTTTACCCTTTTGCCTAAACACAGACACACCCCTTTACCCTTTTGCCTAAACACACACACCCCTTTTACCCTTTTGTCTAAAACACACACACCCCTTTACCCTTTTGCCTAAACACACACACACACCCCTTTACCCCTTCTACCCCAACTTACCTTTAAAATCCACTTCAATCCCCCTTTCCTTTTCCAATCCAAGCCCATCCCCTATCCTTTCTATCCCAACTTACCATTAAAATCCACTTCAATTCCCCCTTTCCTTTCCCAATCTAAGCCCCATCCCCTCCCTTTCTATCCCAATTTCCCTTTAAACTCCCACTTCAATCCCCCCATTTTCTTTCCCCATCCCAACCCCATCCCCTCCTCTTTCTATCCCAACTTACCTTTTAAATCCACTTCAATTCCCCCTTTCCTTTCCCAATCTAAGCCCATCCCCTCCCCTTTCTATCCCAACTTACCTTTTAAATCCACTTCAATCCCCCTTTCCTTTCCCAATCTAAGCCCCATCCCTTCCCTTTCTCCCCACCTTTCCCCTTCCTTATATTGACACCTTCCTTTTCCCTCCCCTTTCCACCTCCACTCTAGCTTCCCTTTCAAAGTCCTCTCACTCCCTTCATTCGCTTCTCCACCCTCACCCCATCCCCACACCCTCTCTCTCCATTTTCTCTTCCTCTCTTTTTCTCCCCCCTACCCCTCCCCACTTCCTCTCCTGACAGATCTCTTTCCCTCCTTCTCGACTCCATCTTTCTCTTTCAATCCCATCAGAGATTTTTCCTAGCAACTTTATTCATTCGTTTTCTCCTCACGTTCTCTTTGTTCTCTCTCTCTCTCTCTCTCTCTCTCTCTCTCTCTCTCTCTCTCTCTCTCTCTCTCTCTCCTCTCTCTCTCTCTCTCTCTCTCTCTCCTCTCTCTCTCTCTCTCTCTCTCTCTCTCTCTCCTCTCTCTCTCTCTCTCTCTCTCTCTCTCCTCGTCTCTCTCTCTCTCTCTCTCTCTCTCTCTCTCTCTCTCTCTCTCCTCTCTCTCTCTCTCTCTCTCTCTCTCTCTCTTCTCTCTCTCTCTCTCTCTCTCTCTCTCTCTCTCTCTCTCTCCTCTCTCTCTCTCTCTCTCTCATCTCTCTCTCTCTTCTCTCTCTCTCCTCTCTCTCTCTCTCCTCTCTCTCTCTCTCTCTCTCTCTCTCTCTCTCTCTCTCTCTGTATTTATCTATCTTTATCTATCTTTCCATAAATTACTCTTCATTCAAATCCCTCACTTTCATCCTTCCTGCAAATCCCCCTTCTTCCTTTTATTTTTCTCTCATCCTTTCACCCCTTCCTCCCGACCTATCTTTCTTCATCTTTTCCTTCCCCTCCCTTTCTCACCTCTCCCCTTCCCCCGCCCATCTCATCAATTTTCCAAGCTACTAAATCATATCTATTGGCCTATTCGTTCTTCCCCCTTCTCTGACCCACCTCTCCATTTCCTCATCCTCGTTTTGGGTGGAGAGGAGCCTTCTACTTTGCTATTCTTTCCCTCGTAATAGTTGACCAGTTAGCTTAGCATAGTTGTGAGGCATTATCTGAGGGCTACGAAGATTATATAATATTTATTTTCGGCACTTTGAAGGCTACAGATTCCTCCAAACTATGCTAAAATGATTTATCCAAGCCTGCTAAATCAAGGCATTCCTGTTTCCCTGGAAGGGTTTGGAGGAATCAGTTACCTCCAGATTTGCCAGCAGAATAGTCCCCCATCAATCTGTTACTTTGAGTTTAATTGAGTTAGTTATAAAGTCTTTGGTGGATGCAAATGTTTCTCAATTTATTTAGTATTCGTTAGTAAACACACTAGAATGGTGATCCCGTTGAAAATATTGTTGGGCTGTGTATACGGGTGTTTGGAATAGCATTGACTGTGATCCTGTTAAAAAAGTTTTGATTTAGTGTTAAGAAAAGCATGTGATCCTGTTGAAAAGGTGTTATTTTTTTAGTGTTAGGAAAAGCACGTCATCCCTGTTGAAAAGGTGTTATTTTTTTAGTGTTTGGAAAAGCACGTGATCTCATTGAAAAAAGTGTTTGTTTTGAAAAGCACGTGAACCCGTTGAAAAAAAGTGTTGGATATTTTGGTGTTTAAGTTTTCAAGTGATCCCGTTGAAAAAGTAGTGAGTAATTATCTGTTTAGTGATCGAAAAGTAAACAAGAGTATAGAATGGTGATCCCCGTTGAAAAAAGTAGTGAGTATTTATCTGTTTAGTGATCGAGAGTAAACAAAAGAATAGAATGGTGATCCCGTTGAAAAAGTAGTGAATATTTATCTGTAAAGTAAACAGGAGTATATAGAATGGTGATCCCGTTGAAAAAGTAGTGAGTAGTTTAGTAATCGAAAGTTAACAAGAGAATATAATGGTGATCCCGTTGAAAAAGTTAGTAAACAAGAGTATATAGAATGGTGATCCCTTTGAAGACAGCACTGAGTATTAATTTATTTATTTAATGATCGACAGCAAACCGAGGCTAGCATAGGATGGGTCGCACAGGCTATATAGAAGTCTCACGGTAGAGCGGACAGAGGGAACTTAAACCACCACCACCACCAACCACCACCAACAACAACAACAACAAACAACAACAACAACACACACAACAACAACACCAAGTATGAAGGCAAAACAAAATGAACGAACGGGTAGATCTTATTTTAACAATGGTATAGATTTTCTCAGAAGCAGATACCTGACTTGACTGACACATCCATCCCCGGATAATAATAATAACAATAATAATGATGATAAAAGGACGAATAACAAGAATAATAATAATGGTAATATAATATAGTAATAATAATAACAGTAATAGTAATAATAATAAATAGATGTAATAATTTTAGCAAGGAAGGGGGATTCAGTTTATCATGCAAAGGATAAAAATGATTGACAGTTGTTTGAGAGTTTAGCGGGAGTGACAGCACAATGGGATGTAAACAAAGATGGTCACAGGTTGAGCTAACGATGACTATAACACACACACACACCCCCCTCCTCCTCTTTACGATAACTTCTTCTCCAGTGTTACGTAGAGTAGTAGTCAGTCGTCTCTTATCTATTGTAACCCCCTTCACCCCCACCTTCCCATCGCACTATACTCTACTCCATTTTTTGTATATTCTAACCTGGCGAAAATGTACCTGTATTTTTTTTTTTTTTTTTTTTTTTTTTTCATTTAACTGACCTTTCGAGAAATTGCACCAAATTATTTTCCACAGCCTTGTACAGTACATACATACTTATAATTATGTAAAATTATTCACAAATAGGTACAGTACTTATCTACAAAATTAATGCACAATTCTAGTTACTTATCTGCAACTCATAAACACTAAAATGTGCTCGAAAAGTCCGTCTAAGGTCAAGTGAATTTAGAAAGGAATCGGATCTTGCATTTTCACCAGGATAAGATTATAATTCTGTCACATGATGCAGAAGAGAATCGGTACCTTCTTCGCCAGGATAAAAATATAAATATACGTAATTATTTATATATTATGGACTAATAGAAATTCTCGTCAATGCCCAACCAGTGACTATCCTTGCTTACCACCCAGACACACACGTGGAGAAAGAGAGAGAAAGGGGACGTGGGAATATATAACTCAAGATTGTGGTTTGGTTGGTTGGTTGGTTGGTTGGTTGGTTGGTTTGGTTGGCGAAATAATAAGACGATTTTAGTAGAACGATAACAACAACAACAACAACAAACAACAACAACAACAAGAGACCAAGAGACTATGGTAGAGTTTTACATTTTTTTTTTTTTTTTTTTTTTTTTTTTTTTATTATTATTATTATTATCTTTATCTGCTTCTGAGTGTTGGGACGAAAATGGAAGACTCCTGAGGGACGAAATTTTTGTGTTTATTTTTCGTACTACTTTTATTGCATGGGGTCATTTGCTACAGCCCTCCAACCCCCCCCCCCCCCAACCCCCCCCCCACCCCCCACCCCCAACCCAAACCCCGTTTCACTTTTTTTTTTTTTTTTTTTTTTTTTCGAATCTCAAAGTTTAGACTGGATTATAATTTACAAGGTGTTTAAAGAAGAAGAAATTAGCCTTTGTTAGTTTTCATCTCTTAGTGAAGCAGGTATAGGCCACATTTGCAACTGAGCAATTTTGCATTATTTTTTAATCTAATTCTTTCGCAGACATGATAATTGAAATTGATGAGGCGTGAGTTGCACAGTTTCTGACACACGTAAGTAACTGACTGACTGATCCACACTGATGTTTTTATTTAGCATTATGTAAGTTAATGGGAACTGACTGAAGTTTGACATTTTTTATTATTATTATTATTTCATTTTCTGCTGGTTGGTTTCTCTCGTACTTACCTCCCCCCCACAACACACACACACACACACACACATCCATCCCCAACAACTCACACACACACACACACACGCAAACACATCCCCCCCCCCCACCCAACTCCCCCCTCACCTACACACACACACACACACACACACACACACACACACACACACACACACAACACACACACACACACACACACACACACACACACACACACATATCCATCCTCACCAACCCACACACACACACACACATCCATCCCAACAACTCACACACACACACACGCAAACACATCCCCCCCCCCCACCACCAACTCCCCCCCCCCCCTACACACACACACACACACCCAACCCCCTACTCCTTCT
>JAWQEG010001405.1:40000-98041 GCA_033782935.1 Petrolisthes cinctipes | reverse complement strand
AAGTTGGAGAAGTGAGCGCCTCTTTAAGTGACCTTTTATGACAAGCAGGGATATAACTGGGAAGGTAGGGAAGGAGAGTAGGAAAAAAGGGAGGAAAGGAATGAAAGGAAGGAAGGAAAGGAAGGAAAGAGAGGGAGGGAAGGAGGGAACGAAGGAAAGAAAGGAAAGAGAGGGAGGGAAAGGGAAGAAAGGAAGGAAAAAGGAATGAAAGGAAGGAAAGAGAGGGAGGGAAGGAAGGAACGAAGGAATGGAAGGAAAGAGAGGGAGGGAAGGAAGGAACGAAGGAAAGAAAGGAAAGAGAGGGAGGGAAAGGGAAGAAAGGAAGGAAAGGAATGAAAGGAAGGAAAGAGAGGGAGGGAAGGAATGAACGAAGGAAAGGAAGGAAAGAGAGGGAGGGAAGGAAGGAACGAAGGAAAGGGAAGGAAAGAAGAAAGGAATGTACAAAGGAAAGGAAGGAAAGGGAGGAAAAGAGTTAATATACATCTATAAAAATGGGACAGTTGAAGAAGTGTGTGTGTGTGTGTGTGTGTGTGTGTGTGTGTGTGTGTGTGTGTGTGTGTGTGTGTGTGTGTGTGTGTCCATCTAGAGTGACACACATGAAGCACACAACCAACACAAGAGTCACAGTCCACCCTAAAATAAACAAAATAAGATGCACATATAAAATACACTATAGAAACATTAATTAAGGACCTTGTGATTGTGTATGAGACTTGGTGGCTTCTGATTCCTCCTAACTATATATATATTGCTCTCTCTGCAACACCATAAGACCTTCCTTCTCTCTTTAATACTTCACCATTTTGTCTTGCAACATTGTATATATATCCTCTCTGTGTTGCAACACACATACATTGTTAGAATTTACATATTCACTCTTTGCAACACCACAACACTACTTCTATAGATGGTCTCCTTGCAACATCACATGTACATCTTTCCTCTCCCTGCATCACTACACCTATATATACCCTCTTCTTAAAACACAACAATAATCTTACACCAATATATCTACAATCTCTATTCACACCGTTCATATGTAAGTGAAGGTCAATCAAAATTCACTACTCAAAGAATGCTGTATAGTCGTTGCCATAATTCCCTTTCCACCCTCACGGCCACTAAATGTAGATGTGACACCGTACGTCGCACCCCTGTTACCTATCAAATGTAGTGACCTGAGACTATATATATATATATATATATATATATATATATATATATATATATATATATATATATATATATATATATATATAGAGAGAGAGAGAGAGAGAGAGAGAGAGAGAGAGAGAGAGAGAGAGAGCGCGCCTGTTAATTGTATGCACAAGTGTTTGTGACTTGTATGGTTTCATGTAGCAGGTGTGTACAGTATACTGTGTGTGTGTGTGTGTGTGTGCATGTGTCATATCTGTCCGGCTTAGTCCTGTTGTTGTTCCCTCACCAAGAACAGCCACGTATTGTGCGTTGTGCAACAGTGCAAATCCACGTAGGCTACAGTGGGCTACAGATAACAAAGAAAAGCGGCCACGTCTGTACGGTTGGCCACAGGAATTCGTACACAGGCTATATGGAAAGAGAGGTCATTCATTACAGTGGAAGTACTGCAATGAATGGTGAAATCTTTCCTTTTGCCAACAAACTACAATCATTAAGGGGAGGTTTTCTTGTTTGTGAATCGGAAGGTCTGTGATTCCTCCAAACTATGTCATGAATCAACCTGATCCCTTAGCTATTAATTAGTACCATTGAGCGTATCTGTTTCCTGGTAGAGTTAGGAGGAATTGGTAGCCTTTCCAATTTACCAACAAGAGAATCTCCTCCCCTTATCACGGTATACAGGTGGGAAAGTGATGAAGCATACAAATACAATTATAATGGCTGTGATGAGAGTGGTACCGATAATATTATCGGCGATTTTAATAACTATTACTTTTAGCAACTTGAGACTGAGACAAGATATTCGACAGTACTACTCAGACAAGGTACTGGAAGAAAAAAATTATAGGTGAGTAATTCAGGGGTTAAGGACCCTGTGATGGTGTATAAAACTGGAGGCTTAATTCTGATTCCTCCTAACCATGCCAAGGAATTAACCAGCTCCTTCTATATAAGCGGTGTTTTGTGGCATTATTTGAAGGACTCGCTAACCTCCAATTTTCTGACTATATCACGGGGTCCTTAGATAATATACTTTTGGTACACTCGGATACCATTATATTGTCTCTAGCCCAGCTGATTGGAAGTTTCTGGACGACAGCCCACCCAAACCCAAGCCCCATTATAAGACAGTCCTTGCCCAAACCATCACGAGGCCACACACATCTCGAACCAATGGAGGCTTGGGGTGGGTTGTCGTCCAGAAACCATATATATAATGTTGATTATTAACCTCCATTATGATGAGAGAGAGAGAGAGAGAGAGAGAGAGAGAGAGAGAGAGAGAGAGAGAGAGAGAGATGTTGAAGGTGTGTACCATGAGAGAGAGAGAGGGTAGGAGTACTGAAGATGTGTTTGTTAGAGAGAGAAAGCGAGGGGTATATCGAAAATTAAAGAGAGTCGAGGGTTGTATTAAAGACGAGAGAGAGAGAGAGAGAGAGAGAGAGAGAGAGAGAGAGAGAGAGAGAGAGAGAGAGAGAGAGAGAGGTGGACTGAAGATGTGTGTGTTAATACAAGCGAGTTATTCCTTCTTCACTACAGAGGGGCTCTTCTGGACGAGTGCTATACGGTTCTCGAGACTACCTTCACCAAACTTGCAGAAGCCGACACCAAAAGAAAAGAGGTGGCTAACTAACTTATAATTATCACACACACACACACAGATACACACACATCTTTAATACACCTCTCTCTCATATACACACACATCTTCAATACACCTCTATCTCTCTCTCGCTCACACACACACACACAGATACACACACATCTTCAATACACAGTCTCTCTTTCTCACACAAACACACATCTTCAATATACAGTCTCTCTTTCTCACACACACACATCTTCAATACACAGTCTCTCTTTCTCACACACACACAATCTTCAATACACCTCTCTCTCTGTACTGAACTTCTTTTCCTTTTATATTAATATGTGTACACCATTGCATTAATATCTTCATAATCAGAAGTTCTACCAAGTTAAAAATAGTACTGTACTATACTGTTTAAGGGATACTATAATTGTTGAAGTATTTTTATCGAAGAGAAAGCTTAATAATGCCACCTTATGCATCTAATTATTTTGGGTTGTAAATCTGGAGCAAATGATTCCTCCAAACTATTCCAGGCAACAGGATACCATTATTTGTCTTCATCTGGGTCTGTTTCCTGACATATTTTGGATGAACCAAGGTGCTCCAATCTATCAAAGGTATACTATCCCCTGAACAACCTTATATATACACACACATGGCAATAATAAAATCATTAAACTTTGGATCATATTCAAGAACATACGTGGTGCATACGATGGTGTGGTACCGGTACAATGGCTCCATAGACAAACAACAGAGCCATCGTCCTGATACCACACCATTGTCAACACCACGGTCTTACATACATGACTTTAATCAACCATGTCCGCTGTGTACACCAACAGTTGCAATCCATAAACAATGCTACGGTAGTGGAGGTGGAGAGGCTACGAGTCGCTCTGTCCCATCTAGAGGTAAGAAACATTATTTTGATTCATTGTAAACAAACACTAGAAGCTTCATAAGGGAACCTGTGATGCAGTCAGAAAATTGGAAGATAAATGTGTCCTTCAAATATTGCCACAAAACACCACCTACTGTATATGGAAGGAGCTTGTTTCGTGGCATGGTCTGGAGGAATCCGAAGCTTCCAATTTTCATACACAATCACAGGGTCCTTAATAATATATTGTTTTGTACTATATCTACTGTATATTACTAGGCTGGACAGTATAGTGTATTAATGATGTACAGTATAGGGTGGTCCGAAAGTCTTGTCATCCCTAACCATACACTTGCAATTGGCACCTCTCCAGGCCAATGTGCATATGAGCAACATCAACTTCACCACTACCTACCCCCGCACTTTAACATTTCAGCGGTTATCCCATCCACCCCCGGTGCCTTTCCCATCTTCAACTTTCCTAACCTCTTCCCTTCCTAATTCTCCCTGTAGTCTACCACCTGCCTCCATCCCCATGCATGTCACCACCGCTTCCCCTCCCATCCCCTCATTCATCAAACCATCAAAATGTCTCTGTGGAATGGTTTTGGTGAATTTGTCTTTGATGGTGTAGGACTGGCTGGCTTCAAGAGTAGGGCTAATATGTTTTTATTAAGCTAACTGCTCATCTTTCTTTCTCTAAGCTGTCTTCTTATCTTCAGATTGGATTCATGGGGCTGGGGTCCTTGGGTTGATAGAATGCTTGCATTCTCTCCCAGCTTTGTCTCTGGTCTATTTTAATAATATGTGTGCATAATGTACAAAGAGAGTTTAAGGTACATACTTTCCATAAAAACAGTGTAGGGCCGTATATGAGAACATTCATGATGCATACGATGACTCCACAGACATACAACAGAGCCATTGTACCAGTACCACGCCATCATCAACACCAATGATGTTCTTGAATACGGCCCATACATACATTCCATTACTGGGTGCACTGAGTTAACCTCATAATATATAATTATACAGTACATGACTTATCCTATATCTTTATATACCGGTATATATATATATATATAATCTGAATCCTACAATATAATTATACATGTCTATCCTATATCTTTATCTATACATATATCTGGCAGAGAGAGGCTGATGAGGTGAAGAGGCTGGAAAGAGAACTCAGAGAGAAACAAAACAGGAATAAAGTACTGCAGGCTACACTGGAAATGACTAAGAAGATTAAGATAGAATGAAATAGAAAATGACCAAATTGAATGATTTAGTATTGTGAATTGTATGTGGCATAGGTAAGTGATGTTCCCATCACCCACAATTATTGTGATGGTACAGTCAACCTGGTATCCCCTACAAAACAAAGGGGAGGAAGTGAATGAGGGTTGGGGACTACTCTCTAACAATGACCTCACTAAGGGTTCAAATAGCCTCAGAGCTGGACCCCTTGCCTGTCAGGGGTCCTACACTGGTGCTAGGGCCTTCCCCACCCATCATGATGATGAATTGTAGAGACTAATTACTTTATCTGTGTTTCAGTGTTTGTTGACATGTTACACTCTTTGTACAGTTGTGGTCAATAATAATCATCCACATATGGGTATCTCAAACAACTTACTGTCTAATGTTTTCACATTCACATATGATGTTATTGTTTTAAGTAGTGAGTAGCTGCTTGTTTTAATTAAAAGATGGTAGTTAACCTATTTATTGGAAAGTTTATCATCTAAGGAACAGAGGGAAGTTTTCAAACTCTAACGTTAGTTATCCCTATATGGATGATTATATTTGACCGTGACTGTACAGTTGCCCACACATGAATCTGGTATGCCTCGCTACTTGCGAGATACCTACAACAGGAAGGAAAGTGAGCAAAAGTTATAGTTTGTTGACGAGCAGATAGTAATACTGTAATATTTTACTTTCTGCCTGTCAACAATCTACATCTTTTTTCACTTTTCTTTCGTTGTAGCCACCTCACAAGTAACGAGCCATACCAGCTTCATGTGTGGGGAACTGTACATTAGAGTTCACTGATTTCTCCAAATTATGCCAGGATACAAACAGGATTAGATAAATAAAAATAATGGTGGCCTGTTGTTGCTTTGATTAGTATATAAGGAATCAGATTTACAAGCACTGCACTACCTCCTTAATTATATGGAAAAACTGTATCATACATTGATTCTACACTCACATCTACAATCCCTAGTAAATATGAGTTGAAGCAGGCGGATTCTGGTAAACAGACCACCCAACCATCATGAGGACACACACACACACATTTTGAACCAATGAAGGCTTTGGGTGGACTGTCATCCAGAAACTGCCTGCTCCAGATCTTGGGCTTTAACTCAGGGGTTGTGGTTGTAAGTATACACCAAAATGCAATTATGATATATTGAATTTAACTCAATATTATGTCAGTATTTATTCATGTGCTTTACATTACATACCACAGCAAAAAGAAAAGAAAAAATCTTTCATGTCTTCCTATTTACAGAGAAAGAAACTACCTGGACTCTAAGTCTACAATGAATTTGAAAAAATTACAAAAGTATAAGATAATATCACATTATTATTCCAATCCAGTTCTTATTTCAAGAGATTTAAAGATTGTTCACTTTCTAATTTTCTTTCACAGTTTTGTTGAAGGGAGAGAGATTCTTTGTTGGTGAATTGGAAGGTCTTCATTTCTCCAAACTATGCCACAAAACAGATCCCCCATTATAGTACCACTGAGGGCATCTGTTTTCTGGCATAGTTTGGAGGAATCAGAGACCTTCCAGGAATACACCAACAAGAGATTATCTCCTTAAAGCTTCCAGTCTACTTGAGATCTTTGAGTCGCTTCTCATGTCTCTTTACGGCATCTTCATGAGCTTTAATTTGTTTCTTGTGAAAGTCCATTTCTTCTTTGAGAGAAGACCTCATCTTCTCCAGCTGCTCTTGTTGCTGTAAAGTAAATATAAAATTATCTAGTAATACAGTAGTTAGCCTTGTGGTAGAGCCCAATGTTACCCCAACTAGATTATTATCTTACCCTGTACAGTACATCACACACACAGAAATGTAGGCATATATAATTACACATGCACAAACACAACATACATTATGTCAATATTTAATCAAACTCAATTATCAACCTTTAAAGAAATAATTTCCTATACAGTATGTATGTATATCATACATACTCACTCAGAAATATAGGCATCTACAGTACATGCACACCACACACACACACACATTATATCAATATCTAATTAAACTCTCTTATACATCTTGAAAACAAATAAAATAATATGAGAGTTCTGATGACGTGTTGTATCAGTGATCAGTAAGTTGGTGAGATAATCCCCTTCATCAAAGTTATTCTTTACACCAGAATACTTGGGGCTGCTCGGCCAGACAACTTGAGGAACTTCAACAACACCAGAATACTTTCCATTAAGAATATCTACATCATTAGATACGAGTTTCTATATACAGTACAGTCAAATCGTCTAGGACGGGCATTTTTATGCCGAGGTTTTCTATGACACGGTATGTTTCCAGGCTCATAAATTTGAATGGTGCGGTTTACGTTTCCCCTGGCGGACAACAGGAGACAAAATGTGAGGCAGTGATGCGGGAACCAACAATGAAATACTTATGTGACTTGCTAGTAAATATAGACAGGATTAAAGAAGTGCAAGAATGGGATGGAAATGAGGGAAGGTGTGGTGGCTTTCTGGCTGGTTTGGAAAAGTTAGTGGAACCCTATCAGGCCATTGTCACACAATGTGGCTCCGCCGCTACGAGGCCACAGCGGCGGAGCCAAAAATCCTGTACCGCGTCACACTGCGAGGCACGCCGCACAGTGGCACACAATTCAAATGTGACAGTTGCCAGTTTACCCCCAGCACGGGAAGATTTGAATCATGTTGTTCAAACTAAAGATTGTTTGTGCACTACAAGCAGAGGGATTACTGAAACAGTCACCACATCGTGCACCTTGGATTCATCCATTTCATGCGGAATGGGAAAGTAGCGAGAGGTTTGAGAAGCTTTATCACAATATACGGAAATATGATATCAGGTTTTTTTTAATACGGTATTATTGAATGTCCAAACCTTCCTTTGATGAATTGCAAATACACACTTTAGAAGGGCGAAATCTCCAGAAGAAAGATTAGCAGTCACACTAAGGTGAGTAAAAAAAAAAAAATAAATAAATAAATAAAAAAAAATAATTAGACAAGATTTATTCATACAATAAAATATTATAACTTTCATTGTGGTAGCCTAAGGTGACTAAGGATTATCAAAATAGCCAAAGCTGCCTCGAAAAATCATATGTAAATAATATATCCTTTCTTCAATATATATCCTTTCTGAACAAAGACAAATTAGAAAGTAGTTTTCCAATACTGAAGCAGCAAGATGTTTACTGTCCATTGAAAACAGTTTGAGGATGAACTACGTTGGTGGTGCTAGGATGCAAGGTTTTAGAAGTAGCTACTTTTACCTCACTAGGATTGACAGGTGCTAGATCTTGCACAGGAAGTGGTGACTCCACAAGAGATACTTGTACTAGAGAAGATATTTGTGCAGAAGGCCCTTGTTCAGGAGATGGTGTTGGGGCTGGAGATGATGCTTGCATATCATTGTTTGACATAGGAGTAGTACATCTTTGGAAATTATCTGAGGGATTCAATGTGGACTGCTGAGATGAAAAACCAGGTAGATTCTGTATCCTTTTCGTTTGCCTGATGCCTTGAAAGAACTGAAGAGTCATCAGTCCGAAATCTATTTTTTCGACATCATTAAGTTGCTTGTAATGAGGAAGAAGGGAAACTAAAAATGATTTATCTGGATCATCCTCTTCCTGCTTGGAGATATCGGCCAACTTCTTCAGTAGTTCATTCTGGAAAGGTGTGACGTCAGGCTTGGGATGCCGACGGTACACGACTCGTCGAATTTTACTACGGACACTTGTTGCAAGACCTTCATCATCATCATCTTCCTCACTTCTCTCCCTTTTTGGACATTTCTCTTCCTCTGTATTTTCTTCAATGTTTCCTGTTGTTTTTCTTTTCTCTAAAGTTTTCTGCAGGAAACTGAGGGCGTCTGCATAGATGTATTTCTTCTTTTTGGTTGCAGAATCACCGCGTTTGCCCAGGTTTACAAACTTCATATACCTGTCCCTTATATTTCGCCACTTCTCCTTCATCTCCTTCACTGTAAAACACAAATATAATAGAGTAAAATAATCATTAATCATTTATAAGATATTGTAAAGTAAACATTTTGTTTACTTTGGTTGTTAAGATATTGTAAAGTAAACATTTTGTTTACTTTGGTTGTTTTGCTTGCTTTTGAGGATATCTGTCAACTGAAAATTCCTTCTCAATTCTTCAGTATGAATTCTATATTGCAAGATCTACCACTGGAACAATAGTTAAGGAAACATGTCAAGCTATTTGGGCTCAGTGGAAAGAGATGGAAATGCCAGAGCCAACTGAAGAAATATTGGCTGGACATTGCCAATCAGTTTTTTGTGAAAGCAAACTTTCCTAACTGCATAGGTTCGATAGTTGGAAAACATATACGATGCATCAGTCCCCGAGCAGGAGGACCAAATTTCTTCAACTACAGGAAATTTTTTTCTGTGGTGCTGATGGCAGTTGCAGATGTAAACCTATGCTTTATTGCCATTGATATATGTGCTTATGGAAAAGACAGGGATTCTACAGTGTTTTGGAACAGCCCCCTTGGTCAGAAATTGTACTCAATCACCTTAAATTTACCACCTCCCCGTTGTGTGCCAAACACCAGTGAAAATCCCCAGCCTTTTGTCTCTAAAGATCTTTTGCGACCATATCCATCAAGTGAACTAAATGCAAGAAAGTGAGTTTTCAATCATAGACTTTCAAAATGCTGACGCAATGTGGAGTGTACTTTTGGGATCATGACGAAAAAGTGGAGGATTCTTCACACCCCAATTCTAGTGCAACCAGAGTTCACTGATGAAATAGTCAAAGCTTGCTGCATTCTGCACAATTTTGTTTGAAAGAGAGATGGAATAAATTTTGAAGATAAGTGACATGTACCCATGTGTGGATATATAAAATTTTGGTAAATTTTCCGAGGTACACATGTGCATCCAGGCCCCGTATTTTGCTAAGGTTAGGTCTCGGTAGTTTGCCGCAGTCCTGATTAGGTTAGGTTAGGTCAGATGAGGTCTACCTAATTCTATTTAATGCGTTGTAGTGTTTTTCAGATGAATCTTGTTCAAGTATGGCGAAAATGAGGTGTTTTCGAAGATTGAGTTGGGGGAGACAGGGGTGATATCTCCCAAAATATTAATTTGCGACGGTTGTGAACAGAACAATAAATTAGTTCAAAACACACTATAAAACATTGCATTCTGAAAACCTCTAGTCGAAAGCAGATTATGGACAAACGCTTGACTATTACCATATATATATATATATATATATATTATGTCATTAGCATAAGACGAAAAATTATGATAATTCTTAAGCATTAAGCAATTTATAAAGAGTATTAGGAAGTATAATTTCTAAATAACTTTTGTATTGAGCACAAATTGTATCAATTGTATTGTAACATGACAAATTATGTTACTCCATATTATAAGAGTAAGGAATAACCAAAGATACAAAAGATTCGGTAAATATTGAAAGAATTACCGTTACTGCATACAGTTTTTCTACCTTCATTACCCACTAATTTAGACCATTCTAAGACTATTTTCTTCTATGGCATTTCCTTTACAAATTCCCCATTTCCAAGATAGGGCATATTCAAATGGGGCATTTTGAAATTTGCCTGACCTTACCTGACCTGACCTGACCTAGACCACATCAGACTACCAGGACCTAACCTGGGCACTCTACAGGGACCTAACCTGGGCAAACTACTGGGACCTAACCTGGGCAAACTACCGGGCAATAACCGTGGTAAAGTACAGGAAATGACTGGAGTAAAATACTGGGACCTAGCCGGATCTGGCAACACTGCTACAATATGGTAATTCATTCAATAAATACTAAAGATTCTTACCTTTCTCATCTCTTTCTACTGACTCCAAGGCAAACCAATTCTCGTACAAAATTTCACCTATGTCAATCCATGACTTTTCCTTACAATGTTTATTAGAGTGTTTTTTTGCATTTTCCCCCCAAAGAACTGGCTTGTCTTGCACGCATTGAATAAATAACTCCACGTCAAACATGATGATAATAATCGGGTGGCAACAAGATCGGGAAGACTCAAGACTGTTTATTAAATTAGTGTTTGTTTACTGTATTTATCAATGTTCGGCAAGACGGTAACTTCGGCTCGGCCCCATGAGCTAACGTAGAAAATATTACCCTGGAATAGAGCCAGTTTTACTCTATATTACCAAGCATTATCCTAAAAAGTCGGCAACATCGTATCATGCATTGATTATACAGTCATTTAGAATCATTCATGAGACAAACTAATAAAACAGAGTATAATATTATGATGCGATGCGATGTGTCGAGGTATGATAGCCTTTACAACGGCCCCTCTTCTGTCGTTTAGTTGTTGCTGCTGAGCTCCTTTAATTTCTTTTCCCTTATTTTCCAACACTTATAAAGATATTTCATATTGTCTAAACATTTTCCACTGTCGAATAACAGCCCTCCAATGATGTTTTCCTTGCATTCAATGTAAGGTTGTTGCAGTGTTCTAATTTTTCTTCTTTCCTCAACATAACCAGTACAGTCAAGCACAAAATGTTCTAAGTTTTCTGGATCTGTTCCACATATATTGCATCCTGTTTCGTTGTCCTGTCTAAATCTTTTTCTGTCTCTCAGGTTTAAAGTATTAGTCTTACATTTATAGAACACACTGATGCTGGTGTTTTGTCATATAATTCCTCTGTCATTCCCATTTCCTTTTTCCATTTTCTGTAGACCTGCTGAACCCTAAACATTGGAATCATCATAAATTTCTGAAGCTCTCAGAATAGTCATTGTATATTCCTGCTGTGAGAGAAAATTTGTGTAGCTCTTGTAGCATCATCCATTCTTTAACATTTGGTATGTTAATTTCCATGAATAATACTTTACATATTGCCGTGAAATAGCGTGCTTCACTAGAATCCTGTTTGCCACACTACGATTTTTTTAAGCCTGGCTGTATTTTTAATTTTCACCATATTAAATTGGGAATATATTCGTTCTATACAGACTGAAGAATGTGGTTGTACCACGGTCGAGATAGTATATGTCAGCCACAGCGCAGCTGCCCACAAGGACTCATAGTGGGCCTAGCGCAGGTCTCTGGCCGACCTACAGTATCTACACCGTGGGTTGTACAAGCAGGCCAAACATGAAGGACGACAGTAAACTAAACTTGGATTTACTATTTCTATCCTCTACATTCCTTAGACTAAAGCCCCTTCCACACGAGAGGCAAACAGACTGCGGGCACGGGCAACTGAGTGGCATTCTCTCACTTTTTACCAGTGTCACCATATCAAACAATCCCCGGTACCCATTGGCCACTTGTACCCAAAACCTACCCACAAAATTGGTTACAGTGTCTGCCCGCCGTCTTTTGCCTCTCGTGTGGAAGGGGATTAAACCAAAATGCTGGTAGTTCTTGGGACAACATGGGATGCACCGTCTCCTTTGCCCGAACAAGGGCTCTCCATTCTTCCTGCAAGTCATCCAGCTGGTGCTCAGACACTAAAGAGGGAAAGTTAAGGGCAAGCTGAGTGATGGACTTAAGCCGTCTTTAAGTATCTGTGGCTTCCTTTGCATTCATGTTGTGCAACATGGCAATGACACATTTTTCTTGGAAACCTCTTCTGTATCTGACAAGCAAGTTCTGCGAGGAAAACTAAGCAGTCTGACCGAAACACGTTTTCATTTTGTCCTCAACTGTTTGTCAATAATGTTGCCTCACATTTACCACCTAGAATAGATGAAGGTCCTTGAGTTCTTTGTAAATCTTAGAGTTACGAGGATTAATTGCTGCCAGCTTTTTAGCTTTTTCATTATACAGTTACAGGAGACCTAAAATATTTCAAGATTTGCGAGGTTTACGAATCTTTATTTCAAGCTTAGGGTTAATTTTTCAAGATCTTGAATGAGAGCCGACAGGAGGTGATAACCCGTTATTTTGCCAGACGTATGCAACCACAGCCACAGCCTGGCTCATCAATTAAGTGATGATAATGACAATAGTGATAACTTATCAGTGATATCTGAGGCAGACTTCGAGGGGTTTCTACAAGAGGTTGAAGAGGAGGAAATTCGTAAACACCAACAACCGCATCAAGCTGGACGGCTGTAGTTTGCAACTTTCCCCGCCATGTACAGTACAGTACAGTACGCAGTGTCAGTGTCGGAGTTAGGTCAACCCTTAAAATCCTTCATTAATTCATTGTTTAGTGTTTAATTTGTGTGTATACATGCACTGGCTGATTTCTTAATTATTTTGTTGGTGTAGAATGTGGAAAAATTGGGTGAAGGTAGGGTGATAGGTAGAAGATCAGAACCAAATTGTATTTTCCCATAGGTATAGTTATATTTCTGGCGCAGTTTTCTAAGACGCAGCCACGGCTGGACCATATTACCACGCAATAGACGATTTGACTGTACATGTGTCAACAATATTGTACCTTCTAGTGCTACAAAACATGCTTTGAAATTACAGTACCTTTGTTGGATGTGCTGTACGCAAGAACATAGGTGGTATTGACGATGGCATGGTACTGGTACAACCACTCCATACACTGAACAACCGAGCTGTCATACTGGTACCATGCCATTGTATGCACACTACGGATGTTCTTGCATTTGGCCCTGTGTCTCATCAGTCTTAGGAGACATTATAACCTACACTCTATATAATTGTTCTTGCATATGACCCTGTGTCTTATCAGTATCAGATGACATTACAACCTACTGTAACTCTATATAATTGTTCTTACGAACGGCCTTGTGTCTCATCAGTCTTAAGGGGCTATTACACGGTCAGTTTTGGCACAGCAAGCAGCAAGTGGTGAGAATATATGCTGTGTAGGCATCACCTGCACTGTCAGCCCAATACTGTAGCTCTGGAGTCATCACCTGCTGTCAACAGTATGTGCTCTCCGATTAACACTTAACTGTTCATATGCTGTTTATAAATCAACTAAAGTGAAACTGTGAGTGGATATTAACTTTCCATACTTGTGCTTCTAGCTTACCATCATGTTATAGAGTTTGTAATAGCCCCTTTAGGAGACATTATAACCTACTCTTTATTTATAGTTGTAGGTCAAAGAGACGGTCATCCATCAACTGCTACATTCTGACATCATATCCTTTCCTTGCTTTTCTTTCTTCTCCTTGAGTTTCTTCAAGCGTTCTTCTTCCTGCCCATTGATGTTAACACTTTCAGATTTTATGCAATTAACTGTACAGATTAATTAAGGGGAGATTCTTTTCTTGGTGTTGATTCCTCTTAAACCAACAATGCCAGAACACAGATCCCCTATTAGTACCATTGAAGGTGTCTGTTTATTTTCTGATATAGTTGGGAGGAATCATAAGGGGAGATTCTTTTGTTGGTGAACTGAAAGGCCTCTGTTAATTCCTCCAAACAAAGCACACAGATCTCCTATTGGTACCACTGAGGGAATCTGTTTTCTGGTATACTGTATATCGTAAGGAGGAATCAGTAGCCATCTAATTTGCCAACAAGAGAATCTCCCCTAAACAACGTAATTTTAAGCGTAATTTAACTCAGGTTAACTAAAGCAATCACCAATAAAGACACTATAAATAACACTGCATTTAGTTTTTGCACAAGACTTCACAATTAAGGGGAGATTCTATTGTTGGTGAATTGGAAGGCCTCTGTTGATTCCTCCAAACTATACCACCAAACAGATCACCCATTGGTACCGCTGAAGGCATCTGTTTGTTTCCTGGTATAGTTAGTTAGGTGGAATCAATAGCCTTCCAATTTTACCAACAGAATCTCCCCTTAGGCAGTTCATACAAAAAAAAAAAAAAAAAAAAAAAAAAAAAAAATTGAGTTTTAATGGAAAAATATATCCATGAATTTGTAAGTTATGTGACTGGTGGTGGCTTGATATTCCTAATGCAAAAAATGAGTAAAAATGAGAAATACAGGTTTCCCAAGACCATGGAGATAGGAACCCACCCCCATCTTATCTCCTTACAGCAGAAAACAACAATATAATAGTATATTCCCTGGCCATAAAATCTAGCCCACCTGGTGGTCAATGAAGACCAATCAATGAACAGGGTAAAAGTACAGTCATGAGATATAATAATAAGCATCCAGATCTTGTTGAAGTCTTGTATCATCGGACATACATACCTGTACCAGTGAACAAATTACAATGCTTATCCTGTCTGTTTAAGGGGAAAATCTCTTGTTGGTGAATTGGAAGGTCTCTGATTCCTCTTAACTATACCAAAATACAAATGCCCTCAATGCTACTAATAGGGGATGGGGATCTATTGTTTTGTGGTATACTGTAGTTTGGAGGAATCAACACAGACTTTCCAATTCACCAACAAAAGAACCTCCCATTTATATTCCATCATCATCAAGCAATTCAAAGCACATCTGGATACTTATTGTAGCCAGTGACTGTACACTAATATACAGTAAGGTCTCCTTCACACGTATCGACTTTTCGCCGTGCACCATGGATGCTACATTGCCGCGTCTACAAATAACCCTGGGTGTCTATGGTGACTACTCTACAGCATTTAGTTTCCTGCGGCAGTTCAGATACAGAAAGTAATAAAGGTGGTAGAGTCACTGTCAATAGTCCTACCACACCTTCCAAGGAAACAGCCTCAAAAAATGGTTTGAAACATATCGCCGTTGGTCACTGTAATATTGGTTCATAAGGTTGACTCTCACGGCTCAATTTCATTCACCCGATGCAGGATCTTTAACCATGACTGTACAACATGGAGAAAGAAAGAAGGATTGAAGAGAGAGAAAAGAGAAGTGAGGGCGAGAGTAAAATAAAGATAGATAGGCAAGAAATGGGGTGAGGTAGGAGAGGTTTGGTAGTAGAGGGGAGGAAAAAGTGGTTCTCAGTGGAGGTGAAAGGAAAAGAGAGAGATAGAAAGATGGAGAGGGAAGGAAAAGAGAGGGGGAGATAACAGGGAAGGAAAGGGAGGGAATGAAAAGTAGAAGGAAGGGGATGTGAAGAGATAACATTTTGATATCATGGAGAGAAGTAGGAATACAGGAAGTACAAATACATTATCCTACTATAGGTGTAGGTAAGTGGTGTCCCCATCACGCACCAATCTTGTGATGGTAGTCAGCCTGGTATCCCCTATGATACAGGGGGAGTGGGGGGGACCTCTACTCTAACAATGACCCCACTAAAGGTTCAAATAGCCTCTGAGCTGGACCTTGTCTGTCGGGAGTCCAACATTGGTGCTAGAGCCTTTCCCACACACGGAAATAAGGGAAATGGGATGTTGATGATGATGAAAGAACTGAGCTAACTGACAGGTAGGAACAGCTCACAGTTGTGTTGTGAGCCGTGGCAAACACTCATGGCAAATGCTCTCTAGAATGCACCGTGTTATGCCATGCATGGTGAACGGCGAAAAGTTGTTAAGTGTGAAGGGGGCCTAATGGTATCATAACGCCCTAGAGTTGATAAATGTGAAGGGAGATTAACTGTATTTTAATGGTGAAAAGTTGATAAGTGTGAGGGGGGACTAACAGTATCTTAAATACACACAGTTTTAACTGACAGTCCAACTGAACTAACCGGCCTGAAGGCTGCTAAGTTTGCTCATACACTATTCAGTTGTGCCTGAAGATCAATTGTCAGTTGTCACCCACACAGCACAATGGTAACACCTCTTATACACCAGGATATGGTGACTGTTCTCTTAAGTCTACCAGAAGTAAAGGTCCCATACACGCTCAGTGGCAATGAGCAAATACACTGTACAAACAAACTTGCACAATGCAGTCTGTGAAGTGCGTGGAGGGAAGTTTGTTGCTCGTACAGTTAAACAAACTACCCCTACACACAAACTGCACTAACTGAACTAAATCTAAGTACAGCTGCAGAATAACCTTGCCTGGTTTTTAAATCCTTACTAATCATAACTCCCTGATCCCTTTCACATATCAACTGACCTATATTTGTTATCTTGTTTGTAAATTTGGTGACAAGAACATCATATGCTGCTGCTTTTCTATTTCTGTCAGAATATTTACCATTTTTCACCTTCCATAAACATGGGAATTCCCTGCATAGGTTTATAAATTCAGACCAAGAAACCTTGTTCTCTCTTGAAATAGCCATACTGTCCTGTGTGTACAAGCAAACCATCTATCCACATTGACGGTTGGCATAGAACTGACGTCTGGCCTGCAGGCCACTCTATACAGGCTCAAACTGGCCTTCAGTCCACCTGAACTGACGGCCAGTACGGTATCTAAGCAGACACATCAGTCTTACAGTCCAACCTGCAGTCTTAAACACTGCAGTTCAAATCAAACTGAATTGTGTTAACAAGTTTAAACTGCTTTCTTCAGGTAAACTATCGGATAAAACTGTGCATGTATGGCCCCCCTTAGCTTAAGTGTGGGATAACTCACCAACTTTCTGAAGTATTGTTCCTCCTGGGCAGCTTCTCTCTTGCCAAATGATCCTCCAGCATCTCTGATTGTTCCTCCAGTGCCTCCACCTTGTCCAGCACCAGATCCAGGGTCACCCTTGGACATGCTTCTCACACACCTGAAAAAGAAATTAAGGGGATAATAATACACTTTTGGCACAGTGGGGTGCCTTGATTCCTCCAAGCTATACCACGAAACAAACACCACCAGATGAACAAAAATAACAGTTGCCTGTTGTTGCCTGGAATAGTTAGGAGGAATCAGTTAGTCCTTCAATTTACCAAAGAGAATCTCCCATTAATTAAGTGTTTAGTCTAATTACTTTTCCACCACTTTGTCAAAATTGTAGAAGGTTAAGAGTTAACTTATGACTATTTGAGTTGTAACATGACATTGTATACCCCGTGGATGCAGGACAGCGTTTGTTCTTCGTCTTGCCACATTGTACAAACGTGAAAGCCAGTGATGATGAAGACGATGACGTTTTCCTTGACAGTGATTGTGAATAAATTTTGTTTTATCATGTTTGCATCATTAAATCCTACACTATTATATATATATATATATATATATATATGTAATTTGGTGATAATATATATATAAAAGGGACAAGTCAACAAAATAACATTATATTAACTAGACCAAGTTGACATTTCATAATGAATAGGTACACAGTATCTAATAACTTTTCCTAGAAGGTCCAGACCACAGGTAATGCCAGTACATCGTGTTCACTTGCATGGTTGACCATAAGGACTGCAAACATGGACCTTCTACATACTACATGTATGTAAACATGCTGTTGTACAGTAATTATCAAAGTGAAATACGTCTTGCCTCTATAGAATTGTACTGCACCATACTCTTAGTTAATAATCATATCTATACATATACATCTACATAACATTCTAATATATAATACAGTGATGGAAGAAATAGGGAGGGAAACGAGTGATGAGGGAGGAGAGGAGCTAGGGGGAGAAGAGGAGGAGGGAGGGGTGAGAAGGGGGGGATGTAGTTGTGGTTAGGAATGGTTTGGGAGGGTGTTGGGGGGGCCACACTTTCCTTCCAATGCGTCAATATGACTGGCCTACTTTGTGCTATTTTTCACGAGTAAACTCCTCGCATAACACATATAGGAATATGGTATGTCAGCCATAAATTACGCCCGGGTGATAAAGATAGTGTGTTGAAATATTATATTAATACAATGATTCGTTTAGGAGATATTTGCGAAAAACAGCGTCTGTCCGGCGCTGAAACGGATAGTAGTACACACGTTTCCAATACATTAACAGGACTAGATCATCAATTACATGTACTCTTACGACTGTACAATAACTGGTAAATATTGAATGAATTACTGTTATTGCGTACGGTTTTTCTACCTTCATTACCCACTATTTTAGACCATTCTAAGACTATTTTCTTCTATGGCAATTTCTCCGCAAATGCCCCATTTACAAGATAGCGCATATTCAAATGGGGCATTTTGAAATTAGCCTGACCTTACCTGACCTAACCTAACCTAACCTAGACCGCATC
The DNA here is from genome assembly GCA_033782935.1 of Petrolisthes cinctipes. NCBI lineage: Eukaryota > Metazoa > Arthropoda > Malacostraca > Decapoda > Porcellanidae > Petrolisthes > Petrolisthes cinctipes. The sequence continues at coordinate 79,169 of JAWQEG010001405.1, read as the reverse complement.
AGACTACCGGGACCTAACCTGGGCAAACTACCGGAACCTAACCTGGGCAAACTACCGTGAAATAATCGTGATAAAATACAATAAATGACAGGGGCAAAATACTGGGACCCAGCCGGATCTGGCAACACTGCTGCAAAACGGTAATTCTTTCAATAAATACCCAATAACTTAATATACTGTATACTCATTTACAATACATTAACAGGACTATATATATCAATTACATGTATTTTACGATGATAATAATACATTTTTACCACCATATACAATACAATACATTAACAGGACTAGATAATCAATTATATGTATTCTACTATGACAACAACAATAATACATTTTTACCACCATATACAAATAATACAATACATTAACAAGGCTAGATAATCAATTACATGTATTCTACGATGACAATAATACATTTTTACCACCATATACAAGCCTGCTCATTAACGTACACAGCAATATAAGGTGATCGAAGGCGAAAGATATTCCTAGCACACAACGCCATATTCACTACAAGTTTCTGCTGCTGGCCTGCTGCTGATGATGTATTGTCTAATCTTGGCACCGACCGTCGACCCACCCTCAGTGACCAGTCAGCTGAGATAACAAAAAATTACAACTTTACAAGAACGGCTTTAGATGCGTTCGTGGATCCGTTCGTCAATCCAGTCGATTCTAGTAGATTCTAGAATAATAAATTTAATATTATTAAAGGTAGCGGAATTTTCAAGCCATTTATCACAGTGAATTGAATTGAATCGAAAGGTTTATATTTGCAAAGGCAAACAGACAACTTTGTAAATTTGTACAATATTATTATTATTAAAATACAACTATAAAGTTTTTTTTTTGCCGTAATTCAATATGAGGCAATACAGTATTTCGGAATGACGATTATAATATAGTTTTCACCTATGCAAAAGGCTATGAAATACTGTGAAATACATATAATGCTAGAATACTACACGTATATGCTACTGTGTTGTTTTGTATTCAGGAAGATGAGCTTTAACGCAGTTTGTTTATAACTAAACTATTATTACTCAACATCCATGATCCATACCCATATTTATCAAACATTTGGTACAGTAGCTATAGCAGTTTACAACTTTACAATAGTTACTCATCAAAATAGAACTAAGGTAGTAGTTCTATTTTTCAATGGTATGCAATAGACTGTTGGCATAAAAAGAAAAATATGATCCAGAGTAAGTAACACTTTTTCTTTTGGCACGATATCATCTTGAATAATTCTCCATTATTAATACAAAATAGCAATATTTGGAGACGTTAATTAATCCTCGGCAACATCTGCTAGAAAATAATAGCAGCAACAAACTGCGTCCTAGAATATGATTGGCTAAGGCTCTCTGGGGACTTGGCCAGTTACCAATCAGCAAATGGTTTACAGTTATGACAGCCAATCAGGAAAGGCGTTACAAGTATTCACGTATTGTCCTTTCTAAGTTAAGCAGCAAATGCGTCGTGTGTTTTCATGAGGCCAAGAAAACAAGACGAGAGATAATAGAGAGAGTGAGAGAAGCTTAAAATGTCCCCAATTAGATCAGTATAAGGTAAATATCAGTACATTTACACCTTATATATAACATTAGGAGTGTGTTAATGGTGTGTGGAGGTGTGTATAAGGTTCCTAATCTATCTATATATATAAAAACACTTGGTAATATGTCAATGGAGATATTAGTGTCATTGTATGTGTGTGTCAGCACCTACGTAATTAATAATATCCTTCATGTTATGTGTGTTAGGTGAATATCCATCATCCCAGGAGGTATTTTAAAGAAGGAATTTGGTTAATATTTGTATATCAGGGTATATTGTTGAATTTTAGTTACGTTAGGGAAGGAGGAAGAAGGAAGTGTCAGAGTAGGTTAATCCAGGGTCACATTTCAAGGTTGGCAGCACAAGTCAGGTCTGGTCAGGTGAAGTAATACACAAGTCATACTATTATTGTATTAATTCAGCCAACTACTGGTTAGGTTAAATTGGGTTTGGCTTGGTTAGTTTTATCAATACCCAAGGCAAGTGTAACCCTCGGTAAGTATTTCCGGTAAATATTTACTTTAATGCCATCCTTATGTTGTGTGGTGACACAGGGGCTCTGATCAACCCTGGCCCCCGCGCCCCAAAGTACCCCTGTCAATTATGCCGACGGGCGGTGAAATGGGGCCAGCGGACCATCCAGTGCGATCGCTGCTGTGAGGTTTCCCAGCATGCAGGCTGGTATCATGTCAGCTGTGTTGGGGGCTTCACGGCGGCGTTCAACGGATTGGAGGGTCGGAGCCTTTCGTGGATCTGCTGGGACTGTGGTGCGCCCAATTTTACCTCCTCCCTTTTTCACTCCCCAATACACTACACAAATAGATTCAGTGTATTAGACACCACCACTTCATCTTCACCACCACCCATAATTCACAACACACCTTCACCATTAGATAGGATCACCCAACGTTTAGGTAGACGCAACAGAGACAATTCCTCCCCTACACAAAACCGACGGCAAGACATGACTTCCCTTAACTCCGCATCATCCACTCCTCCACTCCCAAACCATTCTACACCCAACCAGACTCTCCATAGTACATGTTCATTCTCCATAACACCAATCACCATCCCCAATAGATCATCCATCCTCACACCTCATTCTACCACCAACACCACACTCGACTCCATCACCCATAAAAAACTGTCTTCCCTCCGTACCCTAGTCATCAACTTCCGCAGCATCATAAACAAAAGAGCCGCCTTTCACCAAACCCTCCAGACCTATGACCCCGACATTATTATAGGGACAGAGACCTGGCTCACACCTGACATCCAGGACAGTGAAATCTTCCCGACGGACAGTCCCTATAATATGACCCTACACAGGAAGGACAGAATAGACGATAAACATGGTGGAGTCCTAATTGCGACAAAGCCAGGACTAGTTGCGACCCCAGCCACCGAACTGAACGCGGACTCTGAAATTATATGGACTAAAATACAGATACAGGGCTGCAGGACACTCATTATAGGATCATTTTATCGTCCCCCAAATTCAAACTTAGAATACCTGCAGACCCTTGACGATTGTTTATCTAAAATTGACCCCTCCAAAAATATATGGTTGGCTGGTGACTTCAACCTTCCCGACATAAACTGGAAAGCACAGGCGACACTGGACAATCCCACCCATGAAGGCGACTTACTATTACAGACTGATAGGAAACTCTTACATGAAAATTTCATTGACATCATTAACACCCACTCGCTTACCCAAACAGTACTTGAACCAACACGCACACAAGTCAGTGTAGAAAGACATAATCCTAACATAAGACACGGGGTCACATCCAACATACTAGACTTATTTCTCACAAACAACATTTCCTTAATTACACGGACACGAGTACTACCTGGTCTTAGTGACCATGAGATGGTACTCATTGACGCAAACATCAAGCCAACAACACAAAAACAATTACCCAGGACAATTTACATGTACAACAGAGCTGACATGGATGGCATTACCCAAGACTTAGTTGAATTTTGTGACTCGTTCCTTGACTCAGACCCAATGGCCAGCTCTGTGGAAACAAACTGGACCAGACTTCGTGACTTTATACGTGACACAATGGACAAGCACATACCCACGAAAACCATCACACATAACCGGTCATTACCATGGTACAATAGACAATTAAAGAGACTACACAGAAACAAGGTAAAGGCATACAACAGAGCAAAACGATACAACGATACAGAACACTGGTTAGAATACAAAAACATACAGAAAACACTACAGAAAGAAACTAAACAAGCAGAAACTAAATACACATCCACTTTCCTCGCAGACAACACACAAAACCACAAAAAATTCTTCAGCTTTTTTTAAAGCACGCAAACAAGACTCGACCGGTATTACAACATTACTACACAACAATTCCTTGGTTACACACCCACAAGACAAAGCCAACGCCCTTAACACACAATTCCAGTCCGTTTTTACCCATGAACATGAACACTTACCAGACATGCCAACACCATCACACCCACCTATCCCTCCCATTCATATAAACACCCAAGGAATTGAGAAACTCTCATCTGAGGTAGACATACACAAAGCGACTGGACCAGACAATATACCCTGCAGGATATTGAGGACTAACGCTAGCGTTCTTGCCCCTGTCCTGCAGGTTATATTCTCACAGACTTTACAGACCGGTGAACTCCCTCAAGACTGGCTTTTGGCAAATGTGACCCCAATTTTTAAATCCGGAGACAGAACCCTTCCCATTAATTATAGACCTATTTCACTTACCTCAGTCCCCTGCAAAATTTTAGAACACATTATTCATAGACACATAATGGACCACTTTGATAGGCAAAACATACTGACTGACAATCAACACGGTTTTCGGCCTAAACGCTCGTGTGAGACGCAGCTACTGGTAACTACTCATGACATCTTGCAGTCCCTCAATGACACAAAAATCAGACAGGTTGACGCCATAGTATTAGACTTTGCCAAAGCCTTCGACAAAGTCCCTCACCAAAGACTACTACACAAATTAGAATTCTATGGCATACAGGAACAACTTCTTCACTGGATTAGAACGTTCTTGACTACCAGAAAGCAACGTGTAGTTCTTGACGGTAGTCAGTCTCCATCTGTTCCTGTGACCTCTGGGGTACCCCAGGGCACTGTCCTGGGTCCCCTTCTCTTCCTTTCATACATTAATGACCTCCCACTTTCACTTTCCTCTACCACTAGACTCTTTGCAGACGATAGCTTAGTTTACAGACCAATTAAAGATAGGAATGACTGCCTTCGACTACAGGACGACCTAACTGCACTTGAAGACTGGGAAGTCAAGTGGCAGATGACATTGAGACCAGACAAATGCCATCACATCCGTTTTACCCGTGCCCATAATGTCATTCCATATACATACCAATTACACAACACCAACCTCAACACAGTCACTTCCCACAAATACTTGGGCGTCCACATCTCAGCGGACATGAGGTGGAACACACACATAGGTAGCATCAGGGCTAAAGCTAGTAGGGTCCTGGGGTTCTTGCGCAGGAACCTCAGCAGGTGTAACACAGACACCAAAATTATTGCATATAACACTTTCGTTCGGCCACATTTAGATTATTGCGACACCGTCTGGGACCCACACACTTACAATAATATCAATAAATTAGAGTCCATACAAAACAAGACTGCAAGATGGGCCAGACGTGATTACAGACACACTACATCAGTCACTTTGCTTAAACAAGACACAAAACTAGACCCATTAGTAACACGAAGACAGATACACAGACAACAGATGATATACAAAATCACAAACAAGTTAGTTGACATAGACAAAGACACATATCTACACCCTACAAGTATACGATCCACTAGAGGCAGCCACAACTTAAAATACCATACATACCAGACAAGCACTGATATATTTAGGCACTCATTCTTTCCCCGCAGCATCCAAGAGTGAAATCATCTCCCATCTCACGTAGTTAATAGCCCCACTCTAGACACGTTTAGAAATAGGATCACCAATCATTACCTCCCCAATCCTAATCCCCAACCCACAGTCCCTGACCCAATCCACCCTTATCCTAACCCTCTTCCTAATCCTGCCCTGGATCCCTAAATCCCCCGCACAACCCCCGCATATTATGCCGCCCATGAGCGGCCCTCTGCGGGACCCTAAAACTTGAACTTGAACTCTTTAGTACGGTTTTTCTACAATTATTATCCACCAATTTATACCAATGTAAGAATATTTTCATCAGTATTGGTCAAGCGTTTGTCCATAATCACTCCCATTAATTTTTTTCTGTCAAATATATATACTTCTTAATACATCTATGTCATTTTAATATTGGGTATTTCCGTCGCAAATGCATTAACGCAAACCGTCAGTTCCTGTATAATAATATCAATTCAAGATGGCCACCAAATGTTTACATCCAGGCCCCGTATTTAGCTAAGGTTAGGTCTCAGTAGTTTGCCGCAGTCTTGATTAGGTTAGGTTAGGTCAGGTGAGGTCTACCTAATTCTATTTAATGTGTTGTAGTGTTTTTCAGACGAATCTAGTTCAAATATGGCGAAAATTAGGTGTTTTCGGAGATTTAGTTGGGGGAGACGGGGGTGATATCTCCCAAAACATTAATTTGCGACGGTTGTGAACAATAAATTCGTTCAAAACACACTATAAAACATTCCATTCTGAAAACCTTGAGTATAAAGCAGATTATGGACAAATGCTTGACTATTACCTTTTCATATATGGCATTTCCGCTGGATGTGGCGACACTGCTAAAGAACGGCAATATAATAAATAGATAAATCCATATTTTCCCCTCAAACCTATTTTGCACTTTTGATAAGCCAAAATAAACATTCTTTTTTTAGACTAAATATACTTTGGAGACTATTATTTGTGGTCTAGGCCTGTAGAGGGGGTTAGGGGGGGGGGGGGATTCCAAACCATCATATAAGGCCTCGCTCATTTCAAATCAAATGAGGCCTTGGGTGGACTGTCGTCCAGAAACAGTCTACTCCAGATTTCAGACTTTGAATCGGGTGGGTTCAGGCTTGTGTATTGCCAGTGTACAGCAGAAAAACAAATGCAAGAATACAAACAGACATAGGAATAATTAATAGAGATTAAAAACTGCTCACTACTAACTTAGGAGATAACAATAGATAATTACCGTATGTAATCTACCAGGCATTAGCCAGAGAAAACTAAATTGTCTTACTAAAAGTGTTCAAAAGATTAATTTGTTTTGTATCTTGGTATAGTATATTGTCATGTATGTCTTCATGGTAAAGCTATTAAAGGGTCAATTTTCTTTTTGGTAGTTTGTAGTGCTTTAATTCCTCCAAACTATCCCAGTATACAAGTCCCCTTAATGTTACTAGTAGACAATCTGTTTCGTGGCATATTTTGGAGGGATCAAAGACCGTCATAATTTATGAACAAAAGAAAGATTTTCCCCTTAATCTTACACCACCATGCGGATGTGTTTCAGATGGCGTCGGTGAGTGATGGAAGCAGCAGCAGTAATGGTGGTGTATTGGTGAAGAATGATGAAGGAGTGAGGGAAGAAGATGAAGGAAGCAGTACAGTTGAACCTTTCCCACAGCTGCTACCAGTCAAAGGTCTCAGTTATGCTTTGAGATCCCTAAGCCTTCCCAGGGAACAGGAGGAGCAGCAGCAGCAGCATGAGGAACAAGAGCAGCAGCAGGAGCTGGTGAAAGATGATGGTAATGATAGAGAGGATAACAAATTGGAACCAGTGTGTGAGGACACAGTGAACCGAGTAGATGTATGTAAAAGTTGCCTCAAACGTCGCAGTGAACACAACCCTCTCGGCGGTGATCATTGGGGAACAGGTACAGTAGGTAGGGTTCCTCCTATGCTAGAATACTCTCTTGCCAAGCTACATCTCTCAACGGGTAAAAAGAAACCATTATTAAGGAAGAGTAAGTTAGCTGTGTTGGGTGCCTGTTACAGCAGGGAGGTACGGAATGGCTCTGGAACCATTATGCAACAAGTCAGTACGTCATGTAAGGAACAACACCATCACCACAACAACAACAACAACAACAAGGGAACAGTCAAAGCGGTCACTCCAGTAGTATTAGTACATAACAACCCAAAGATCTCCTCCAGTGAAGACAGTTTGCTCAGGCAGGGAAAGTCATTGGCAGTGTTCCGTGTTCCTAAGAGTGGTGCTGGTGTGTTTGAATCAATCAACAAGGTGACCAAAACTGAAGACTTTGCCAGCGTCTCCCAGCGCGGTGACAACAACAACAGAGAGAGTTGTCCTGGTGGTAGTAGTGGTGGTGGCAAAAAGTTGGTGTTTTCCCCACAAGGCTGTCGACACCGGAGCCAACCCAGGTCACGTCGGGCAGTGTACAAAAGACGGTGCCGGGCGAGTCGACCCGTGGCGGAGGCTGAACTACCGGACCTTAAGAACCTCAGTCTGGGTGATGGAAGTAACACAGTGAGGTCATGTTCACAGCAAGCACGGAGCCCAGACTATGATGATGTCACCATGGATGAACTGGCTGCGTATCTAGACAACTTTCTCTACGTACCCAAGAAGATGTCTATAATGGCTGAGATGATGTACACATGAGTAACATACACAATATTTGCTTAAGGGGGTAGGTAGTGCAGTGTTGGTGATAAATATGAAGCTACTGATTCCTCCAATTAAACTATTCCAAGCAACAACATGACATCATTATTTTTGTTAATCTGGTCCTGTTGTTTCCTGGCATACATTGGAGGAATGAAGGCACTCCAATGTACCAAAAGTGTAATAATTATCCCCTTAATTGGGTAGTAAACTTTTGGCACATTGGAGAGCCCCGATTCTTCCAAACTAGGCCAAGAAATAAGGCAAAATTAACTAAAAAAATGGTGGCCTGTTGCTTGGACTAGGTTGGAGGAATCATTGCTCCACATTTACCATTACTGTAGCATCCCCTTAATTAAATCTTGTGTTGTACGTACATAAAGCAAGCCAGGGTAACAGACAAGGCTCACAATACAATTCATCATTAGTTCTTAGGCTTGATACAGATTGAAGTTATATATATATAATTATAATGTGTGGCAGCTGCTGAGAAGTGAAATTGATCAGGAATTCAGGTTCATTTTAATTCAAATATGTCAAGAAAAGTGTGATGTTAAGTTGGTGTTTATTATTATTAGAAATTATTATCAATATTGATATTTTAGCAGAAAGCAGCGCTGATTCCCCCAACAGTGCTAAGGGTTGTAGGCAGGAGCATTAGGTTGTTGACAATGGTGTGGTACCAGTACAGTGACTTCATAGACACACACAATACAGAACCATTGTACCAGTACCACATCATGTTAACAATGGTGTGGTACTGGTACAATGACTTCATAGACACACTATGGGGCCATTGTACCGGCACCACACAATCAACATTCTTGTCTAAGGCCCTCGGTGCTGACAGTCCAGGCACATCATAATTTTCAAATGCTAGGGTTTATAATTAAATTTTTGTGTTAAAATGATAGCATTTCTTAGTCAACCAAAATGCCAGGGAAATAATTAAAATTAGTTCAAAGTTAAAATTTCAAATAAATAATTTACATCCTCTCACTATTATATTATCGGAGACACTACACAACACACATGTACAGTCGGTAGCATAAGTTCGCTTCATTTCCACCTGTGTATGTATTAGCTATAGTGATGTTATAATACAATTTTAATGCAGAGATGACAGATATAGTTCTGATATGGTAAATTATGTATGTTGTTGGAATAAAAACTGGTTCAGAATGCAAATATCTGGTCATATTAGCAATTTAATTACACGAGATGGACGCGAATTTATGCTGCCGGCTGTACCCTTCGTCACATACACACACTCTACAACTACATCGCCTTAAGGGGAGATTCTTTTGTTGGTGTATTGGAAGGTCTTCGATTTCTCCAAACCATGCCACGAAACAGATCCCCCATTAGTACCATTGAGGGCGTCTGTTTTCTGGCATAGTTAGGAGAAATCGGTAGCCTTCCAATTTACCAACAAGAGAATCTCTCTTTAAAGTGTTCAAGTTGGATTAAATTGTGTTGGGAGTCTACGGCCCTGTTCACTCGAGGCATTTCTGAACATGATTTGTAATGTGTGTTTCCAAAGTCAGTGGAGTGGTTCACACACAAATACAGCGGTTCACAGAATGCACGAGTATCAAGATCCCAACACACAGTTCGTTTGCAAGATACATGCAAAGCAAAAGCAATATACTATACACACATAGTGGTTACTACCACATTTTGAAGGCAGTGGACTGCCTTATTGGCGGACACTAACCAATGGGGAAGAGAGACTTTGTATTACCATGACAACTCTTGGGGGGGATACTCCACATGGAGTGTTGACATCACACATTACACACACACGTGGTAACAGCACTGTTGAAAACGCTTCATTTATACAGTACAGTACAGTAGTAAATGTGTGTTTCAAATTGTGCATTCAGAAACACCTGGTGTGTACATGGCCTAAGACTAGCGAGAGGTATTTTCCCATTTATTACCACTTTTAAAATTATAGGGAGTTTGTTTATGCTTCCAGTCATATCCAAATAGGCTACATAGAGCTTCCTGTGCTGTTGTTGTTGTTGGTGGAGAGTTCTTTTAATTTTTTTTCTTCTTCAACATGCCTTAGCTGCACAATATTGAGGGTAAAAGAACAAGTAGCAATTGCTCATGTATTCTGTGAAGGTGAAATGCTGAGGCTGGGATAAGCCCATGAACAATGCACATCTGTCGACTCTCGTTCTAACAACTAACATCATATCCTTCGCCATGAATTTCTAATTGTTTTGAAAGTTCTCTGTATATTTCAATTTTATAATAAAATAGTATATATTATTTATGAACGAATATAATTTTGAGAACCAAAATGGTATAAACCACATATGCTGATTTTGCCATGTTGTCAGCAGGTGGCCAGACAAGGTGATGGCCTGTCATGTGTCAAGTGTGATTGCCTGAATCAACAACAAGGCTAACAGACATATGGATTAGCCGATTGCACCAACTCACCTTCATAGAATACAACCACTATAGCATTAGTTATATTGTATTGCATAATTTACCTAAAAACTGCATTCATTTGTGAGCTACAAATAAAAACATACAATTGCAAATTTACCAGTTGTTCACATTGAGTTTGGAAAATGTTGTTTGCAAGTGTACTGTACACTCACTGACCATAAATGTAGCCCACCAGAAGCCCAAGTTCAGGAGCAGGCGGTTTCTGGAAGACAGGCCACTCAACACCTCCATTGGTGTGTGTGTGCGCCTTCATGATGCTTTGGGTGGGATGTCGTCCAGAAACCGCCTGCTCCAGATCTCGGGCTTTGACTCGGGCGGGCTACATTTTACGGTCAGCGAGTGTACCTGCAAAAAACAAGTTATAAAGTTTAATAAAGTTAGTACTGTGTAATGGGCTACAATAGTGTGTTTACCATCAGTGTAATAATGCATCAAGGTTATAGGGTGGTTCCTCTCTCTGTATATGATGGAGATACAGTGTTGGTAAATCTGGAGTAATTGATTCCTCCAAACTATTCCAAGCAACAGCCCACCATTATTGTTGGTAACCTGATATTGTTTCCTGGCATGCTTTGGAGGAATTATTGATACAGTAAATATTATTATAAGCAAACAATCTTCAAACGTCGATACAAAAAAAAAAAAAAAAATGGCTATTGTCTGTGATTTAGCACAGTATATACAGTATAGTGTAATAATAATAATAATTGTCCTTGAAACAAAATTTAAGTACAATTATCAAAGCCTTCCTTTCTTGGTGAAGTGTACAGTACAGTAGTTCCATTTATAGGATTTATATGTAGATTTATAATTAAGATAGTACATTTTTGGTACACTGGAGTGCCTTGATTCCTCCAAAGTATGCCAGGAAACAAACAGCACCAGATTAACAAAAACAATGGTATCCTGTTGTTGTTGTTGTTTGGAATAGTTTGGAGGAATCAGTTTCTCCAGATTTACCAATACTATACTATCCCCTTATTAAAGATGTTCTAGTTCTCCACCTTTCCTTCTGATGGATTGATTCAAGTACATAGTTATTTAACGAGAGATTAATTTGTTGGTGAATTGGAAGGTCTGTGATTCCTTCTTAACTATGTCATTAAACAGATACCCTCAATGGTACTAATAGGGGATCTGTTTTGTGGCATAGTTTGAAGGAATCGTCACAGACCTTTCAGTTCACCAACAAAAGAACCTCCCCTTAATAAACCATGTACACTCGGGGATACCATAATCTCTAGCCCACCTGAGTGGAAGCCCGTAAACTGAAGCAGACGGTTTCTGGACGACAGCCCACCCAAACCATCACGAACCAGTGGAGGCTTTGGGTGGACTGAATCAAACCATATTAATTGAAGGTGTGTTATCAGCAAGACAGTGGGCCGTATTCACGACCACTCATGGAGCATACCATGGTGTGATACCAGTACAATGGCTCCATTAACAAACAACAAAGCCATTGTACTGGTACCACACCATCATCAACACCACCAATATTCTTGCATACAGTCAAATCATTCATATTTCATTTGAGTTGAATAAATGGGACATATGCAAGAACATCTATGGTGTTGAAGATGGTGTGGTACTGGTACGATTACTCTTATTTGTCAGAGGAACTGTTGTACCAATACTATCACATCATCAATTGCACCATGAATGTTTTTTAATATGATCCAATATATCAGAGTTTACAGTTAATTATCATAAATAAGTATTGAGGTTATTACAAAGGATTGTTTCTCTATATGAAGCAATGGGTTGTATGAAAGAACACTAATGGTGTTGACAATGGCATGGTACCAGTACGACGGCTATCTTGTTTGTCTATGGAGCCGTTGTACCAATACCACACCATCGTATACACCATAGATGTTCCTGCATATGACCCATTATATCAGCTGTAATAGTAAGTTAAGGGGCCATATTCAAAAACATCCGTGGTGTTGACAATGGCATGGTACCTGTACTACGGCTATGTTGTTTATTAGTATTGCACCACCATCGTACACACCATTAATGTTGTTGCATACAACACCAAGGTTCTTATATATCTCTTCCACATTACATACAAGAGCAGCATTGGTGCTAAGGTTTGTCCCTTGCTATGGCAGCTGTAGGTATTAATTATTATTGTGCTGTGTGGTGGAAGGGAGAATACAGGCAGGGAAGGGGAGGGGAGGGGAAGGGAAAGGAAGGGAGAGGGAGGGGTTGGGGGGCATATACAGTACATGTTAACATTTAGTGCAGTATGCAAGAACATAAGTGGTGTTGTTGATTGTGTGGTGCTGGTACGATGGCTCTGTTGCTTGTCGATGGAGCCATTGGTCCATTACCACCATGCCATCGTATGCACCATGAATGTTCTTGAATATGGCCCTTCATGCTACAGGTTTACTGATTATGTGGCCATCAGTACCATATTTTTATTTTATTTATTTATTTATTTTTATTATTATTATATTTTTTTTTTTTTTTTTTTTTTTAGTGGAGTCAAAATTACAGGATGATATTAGTTATGTCTTTTCTCGTGTTCTGTAATAACTTTTATAATAATGCAACAACACACCACTACAGAGCAAATTGCATATTATGTGAAAACTTAAGGCGAGATTCCCTTGTTGGCAAATTGGAAGGCTACTGATTCCTCTTAAGGTGGTAGTAGTGTTGATAAACACAGAGCAAATTATTCCTCCAAAGGCAACAGTACAACATTATATTTGTTAATCTGGTTCTGTTTCCTGTCATACAAGGTGCTCCAATATACCAATAGTATACTATTCCCTTAAAAGTGTGGTCACACTAGTCACTGGTTCCCCTGGGCTGGGCAGTTTTGCCTGGACAAATGGCCCAGAAATGGCCCACTGGTTGATTAAGGGAATTGTATCGTGTTGGTAAATCTGGAGCAACCTATTCATCTAAACTATTCCAAGCAACAGGATATGGTTAATCTGGTCCAGTTTCCTGGTATACTTTGAAGGAATCAGAGAGCTCTAATGTACCAAAAGTGAACTATTCCCTGAATATGGCTGGATGAAGCAGAGCTTTGTCCCTGGTCATTTTACCAGTGGGCACCAGAAGGTATTCACAAACTACAATATTCACTATATGTTAAATAAAAGAATACAATGCGAAAATAAGAATATACAGTAGATATTATGTAAAATAATGTATAACAAGAAACATATATTAGAGAGAATTATTGACCATTAATAACTGTATACAAGTTATTATAATATGCAACATACATACTCACTGGACTTTGGCCCGTGATGTCAACCAAACAACTGCGTTCTGATATGAATATGGGCACGAAAATTTATTCATCAATTTCCTGGCCTCAAGAGGAATCATTTACTCTCATTGACAAAGTCAGAGATAGGGAGGTATTGTGGTTTGTTTAAGGACTGTGATCACGTACGAGGTTTGGTGGCTTCTGATTCCTCCTGACTATGCTACAATGCAAGCTCTCTCAATCTTACGTGGTGTTTCGTAGCAATATTTGAAGGACTTGCCTCCAATTTTCTGACTATATCACAAAGTCCCTTAACTGGCAGAAACCTGGGAGGGGATGATGGTTCTCTGTTGTAGCTTAACAATGCCAGAAAACAGATGCCCTCAATGGAACTAATAGGGGATCTGTTGTTTCCTGGCATAGTTTGGAGGAATAAAGACCTTCCAATTCACTAACAATGGAATCTCCCCTTAGTAAAGGCAGTTGAGCACATGATATGAATAAATTAGTCCAGTGACTCATGATTTAATTCTGCAGTTTGATTTATATGGGACATGTTTGGTTGGAACCGCCATTAATTATTATCTTCTACTTCATCTACATTTGCACATACTCATCATAATTCTATCCAGGTTTGGTTTATTGTGTTGTGGTTTGGTCAATAAAGCAACTTATACAGAATAAAAGTTAATAAAATATACTGATAAATAATGAGTTTCATTTTGACGGTATGCAAGATTTATTATTAACTCCCCATTTTGGAAAATGGGCCATATTCAAGAACATTCATGGTGCATACAATGACGTAGTGGTACCAGTACGATGGCTCCATAGACATACAACAGAGCCATCGTACCAGTACCACACCATTGTCAATGCCACAAATGTTTTTGCATACGACTGAAAAACACATGGGTGAATATACATTCACTGGGAACCTAGCTTATACAATTTGGTACATTTTGCATAAACAATAGTTTCTCTTAAGGGGGTAATACACTTTTGGTACATTGGAGTGCCTTGATTCCTCCAAAGTATCCCAGGAAACAGAACCAGATGAGCAAAAATTAATGGTGACCTGTTGCTTGGAATAATTTGGAAGAATCAGTTGCTCCAGATTTACCACTAACACTGTACTACCCTCATTAGAGCAAAATCTAAAAAAATCTCCCCTTAATCTCTACTTTATTTCAGTAAACTTTTCATGTAGTCACTCCTCAGTCCATTACACACATACCTCTTTCTTTATCACCACCTTCAAATTCCCTCCCTCCTCTTCCCCTCTTTCTATCTCTCACTCCTCTTCTCTCTTTATCTTGCCCTCCTTTTTATCCTCTCCTTCTATCTTCCAGAATTGCCAATTTCGCCAGCTAGCGCATTTTGAAGATAGTTAGCGCTATAATTTCAAAAATAACAACCCAATTTAACTTCAGATGTAGCAATTTTACCAACATTACAATTTCATAATTGGTCAGTTATCCTGGAACACATTAAGGTATCAGTAAAGTATCTTTACATTTTTCAATAAGTGATGAATCCTGTTTTTTGTCTTATTTACCGTATAGAGAAAAAATGTACACGTCCACAGCAGTTTTACAAGTTATTGTTTAGCAGAGTTATTAACCTTCTTAATGATGGGTCATTGGGAGACTTCTTCCTACTCCTCTCCCCCTTCCTCTTTCTCCTCTCCCTCTCCCTTTCCCTCTACCTTCCACACCTCTCCCCCTTCCTCTATTACCTCCCACACCCCTTCCCCTATATCCACCCCTCCCTCTATCACCTCCCACACCTCTCCCCCTACCTTTACCCCTCCCCCTATCTCCACCACCACCTCTCTTGTCCTTTTTCTCATCAGCAACCCTTCCTTTCTTCCGCTTCAACAACTCATCTTCAGTCATGGGTTCAATAACAGTACCCATCTTTGTAGTGAGGGCAGGTTGTGTCATTCTGTGATGTGCTGCTTCAGGTATGAACATTCTACCAACCGGTGCTCTCACTGATGCCTCAAAGTCCTTAACACTTTTGAATGGGTACGGTAAGTCACTCACCTGTGTGGGAAGACAACCAGTATTAATTAAGATATTATTAAAGGTATTATTAACCCCTAAAGGCAGATAAGGCCAATGGGCAACACTCGTGGCTCAGGTCTTGGACCAGAAGCCGCTGAGCCACTAGCTATAAAAAACTGTACCTGCTGTATAATTTCAGGTTCCACCCACCAGAGGGAAGAGTCCACCAACATCATTAACTACTACCAATACCATCACAGACTCTTCCTTCCTATTTCATCCCTTCAGAGCTGTTAATAACATCACTTACCAGAAAAGTATGATATCTGTGTCCTCTCAACACATACACACACACATATATATAGAAATTGGTTTATACTTTACTGCATTATTAAATGTTTTCTAATTATATCTGGCAAAAAAATGCATATGTAGACATTTTCCCACTTATTGTATGGGTAACTATTTATTGTTTTTATCACATTTGATGTTTTCTTTTATAATATGAAGGGACCCCGTGATGTAGTAAGAAAATTGGAGGTTAGCGAGTCTTTCAAATATTGCCACAAAACACCACGCACATATAATTATGTGCTAAATCTAATAATCTTATATCAAGGGTTTACTCTATATATAAGTGATTTACTGAGCCTGTGTTAAAAGGATATAATTATGTGCTAAATAAAATAATCTATATTGAGGAAATACTGTTGACTCAAATATGTGTAATACCATATTTTGTCTTGGAGAAACTTCAAAATTAGGAGAGAGATTGAGGCTGGGGGGATAAGCAGGTGGGGTAGATTGATTGATTGATTTTAGGTGCCACAACAGTGAGGTCATGTTGTGCCCAAGGAAGAAGGTGACAGAGAGGTGGGACAGTAAGCACAACAGTTAACAAATGAAAAAAAAAAAAAAAAGAACAATTGGAGAAGTGAAAGCCCCTATTAGTGGCCTTTTACAACAAGCAGGGGGAGGGATTTGTCTGGTCTTTAAGGGGTTAATATTACTAATAGGGGATATGTTTGGTGACATAGTTTGGAGGAATCACACACTTTCCAATTTATCAACAAGAGAATCACACCTTAAGTTGAGATGAAAATGCTCTTCGTCACTTAAGGGGAGATTCTCTTGTTGGTGAATTGGAAGGTCTCTGATTCCTCCAAACTATGCCACCAAACAGATCCCCAATTAGTAACAATAAGGTCGTCTGTTCCGTGGTATAATTTGAAAGAATCAGTAGCCTTCCAATTTATACAACAAAATTAAATAAATTGAGCAACTAACAGCCTTTTCGAGTCATACTGTAATAATATCATCTGTGCCGGCCAGCCTTCCTTACCATCACTTTGCGTAGGTTGTCATGAACATCGGCGTCTTCGTTGTATATAACATTGCCGAGGTTGGAGTCCTTACGTTGCATCTTGGGAACCCTCACTCTGAAACAATTCATATTTTTCTGTAATTGCCAAGCTGACCCAAAACAATTAAGAAGATAATAATGAATAATATGTCTAATGTATTTTACACTAATCCAAAAATATAATGAATTAAGACCCGAGTCAATGAATAGAAAAAAATAATGAATAATTTGACTAATGTACAAACCAAAAATATAATGAAATACAGTGTACAGACCCAAGTTGACGAATAAAATAAAGGAATTCCATTTTAATTATCACACATTGTAATTAACAAACACAAAAAATAGTGAATAATTCAACTACTGTATGAAAACTGGAGGCTTCTGATTCCTCCTGACTATACCATGAAACAAGCTTTTTCCCTATTAGTGGTGTTTTGAGGCAGTAATTGAAAGGCTCATTTATCTCCAATTTTCTAACTACATCATAGGGTCCATTAAGGGGGAAGTACAGTGTTGGTAAATCTGGAGCAAATGATTCCTCCAATCTATTCCAAGCAACAGAACACCATTATTTTTATTCATCTGGTCCTGTTTCCTGGCATACTTTTGAGGAAGCGACAGACTCCAGTGTAACAAAAGTGAATTACCCCCTTAACAATATAGCTGACTTACTTAAATCTGTTGAACTTCCTTCTTGACATTTTAATATTTGGTCCAGTCCATTCCCCCCAGCCAGGCAGTGCTAGACTCTTCACCTTGGGACCACTACTGGCAATAGCTGCTGCCTTTTCTGATCTGAAAGTAAGAGTCGAATAAAAAAAAAAAAATAATAATAATTAATGTTAAGGACCCTGTGATTGTGAATGAGACTTGGTGGCTTCTGATTCCTGCTGACTTTGCCACAAAACAAACTCCTTCTATATACAGTAGATGGTGTTTACTGGCAATGTCTAAAGGACTCATTTACCTCCAATATTCAGACTAAATCACAGGGTCCCTAAAGAGGGGATTAATGATTGATTGATATTAGGCACCGCAACAGCGAGGTCATATAGCACCAGGAGAAGCTGATAGTGAGGTGAGACAGCAAGCAGAAAGGAAAAAGAAAGAAAGCAGGACAGTTGAAGAACTGACAGGGAGTGGCTGGGGCCGAAGGGACCCCTTAAAGTATTGTCCACATCACTACAGTCAATATTCCCCTACAGGGGTTAAAGATGGAAAGTACAGTGTGTCAAGGTAAGCGCTACTCCCGGCTAGTGCTTCCTGATATGAGTTGATGGCTAGGTTTTTCAGAAAAGTGTACACACGGTCGGGAGCACCCTTGCTGCCAGTTGCCATCCAATAACAACATAAACAATAATTAAACAAAGAAGATGGATTCCTCCGATAAGACGTGCTGCCCGCTGCTACTGTTACTCAATCAATGCTCACCTTCAGTCACATTGTGAAATTATATAAATTCTGCTCAAAAAGGAAACTTTGTATATAGTCGATCCTTGTGGTTCCATAAAAATTATGGTTGATTGTCGAGTGACTCAAGTTTTGTTCAGAGTGCTAGCAATGGATGTTTTTACATTTTCAACAGCATCTCACTCAGTTTCCAGTCGCTCCCTGCTGAAAAAGACTGGGAGTGTAGTCTTCCCAACCAGGCTGGCAATGCTAGCCATGATCGTCCAATTTCATTCCCTGCTAGCACTAGTGTAGGACCCCTAACAGACAAGGGGTCCAGCTCTGAGGCTATTTGAACTGTTATTGTTAGAGTATGAGGTCACCCCCCCCCCCCCCATGTATTATAGGGAATACCAGGCTGACTGTACCAGCACAAGAATGATATTAATGTTAAGGAGGTGTAGTACAATGAGCCTTATACAAGAACATCCGTGGTGTATACGATGGCTTCATAAAAACCAACAGAGCCGTTATACCAGTATCACACCATCATTACAACACACTTATTCTTGCATACGACTCATTGCCTTGTCTCATCTGTTATAGGAGATACAAAAATAATAATACTGTATAATTAATGTTAAGGGGAGATTCTCTTATTGGTAAATTGGAAGGTCTGCGTTAATTTAATTAATTCCTCCAAACTATGCCACAAAACAGATTCCCTATTAGTGCCATTGAGGGCTTCTGTTTGCTGGCATAGTTAGGAGGAATCAGCAGCCTTCCAATTTACCAAGAGAATCTCCCCTTCATAATTAATGTTAAGGACCCTGTGAAAGTGTATGAAAATTAGAGTCTTCTGATTCCCCCTGACCATACCATGAAACAAGCTCCTTCCATATAGGTGGTGTTTCATGGCAGTAATTGAAGGACAAGTTTACCTCTAATTTTCCGACTACATCACAGAGTCCCTTGATTAAAGAGGTGGTCGTACTTACTTGAATTCATCTACAAGGTAATCATCAGCAAATGCTTCCCTGATGATTGCTTCAGGGTCCTCCTCAGGGTCCTCCTCATCATCATTATCTTCATCTCCATCTAAGCCTTCTTCACCTCCTCCCTTCACTGTGTCAGGCATGCTGGTTAGTAGTCTTTTGGGGGTCACCTGACAAGAACATATATAATACAATTGTCTCTGCTTTTTCACATAGAAGATAAAAGATAATATTAAATTTAGCACATAATTATCTCCTTTTAACACAGGCTCAGTAAATCACTTATATATATATATGTATAGATTGTATGGTAATGAATAACACAAGCCTGGGTAAACATTTGGTGGTCTTCAGTGAGTGTAAAATGAAGTATGTGGTGGATACAAGTATTTTATTCATTGTATATCCAGGGTTTACTGTAGTATATTTAATCACTTACCTGTAAAAAGTTTGTTGGGTCTACATCAACAGTTTTCTTTGTAGGATCTTTTCTACCTTGAGCTTGTTGACCTGTGTTAGCTTTGTCACATGGTCGTTCCCCTCTCTTCAGAACATCCGCAGCACTCTGTAGTCTGCTTTTACTGTCCATTTGTCCACCACTGCTACTGTTGCTGTTTAGTGGTCCGGGCCTTTCGTCCAGATTCTCCATGTTGTGCTTGGAGGTGAAGTCGTATTCTTGGACTCGTACAGGCTTGCTGGTCGTCCCCTTTACGTTGGATGTTCTGGTCCTCTTGGTGTTTAATGGTGGCTGTTGTACATCATTTATTTCCAAACACAAGATGTTCAGTTTTCTCTTGATGTGTCGTTTGATGCCCTCCTCGGCCTCGTGGAACATTGCGTCTATAGTGGAGTCGACATTTTCGTCCTCATCGTTTAGATTCGGTTGCTGCTCTTGCTTCAAGCTTTGTGGTGCTGACTCTGGTCCCTCCTTACTTTGTGGTGCAGACTCTGGTTCATCCTTACTATGTGGTGCTGACTCTGTACTTGTCTGTTCTTCACACTTCTTCTTTTTCCCTTTTAACTTCCCACCATCATTTTTTTTAACTTTTAATCTCACACCAACATTTTTTTTCTTCATCTTGGGGTCCATTTTAGTATTTGTCTCTTCTTCGCACATCTTCTTTTGCCCTTTTATTTTCACACCATCATTCTCTTCCATACTTGTCTCTTCTTCGCAAATCTTCCTTTTCCCTTTTAATTTCACTTCATCATTCTTCTTCCCTTTCAATTTCACATCATCATTCTTCTTCCCTTTCAATTTCATACCATCTTTCTTCTTTCCTTTTAATTTCACATCATCTTTCTCTTCCATACTTGTCTCTTCTTCGCACATCTTCTTTTTCCCTTTTAATTTCATACCATCTTTCTTTTTACCTTTTAATTTCACAACATCAATCTCTTCAACCTTCTTTTTTCCACCAACTACTTCCTCCATTTCTTCCTCCCTCGTCTCAGTCTTTTCTCCCTCTTCCGCCATTTCTTCCTCCTCCATTTCCTTTATCATTTTCTCTTTCTCCTCCCTCTCCTCCATTTCCTTCATTTTCTCTTTCTCCTCCATTTCCTTCATAATTTTCCTCTCGGTTTCTTTCCTCTTGTTAAAATCTTTCCAAAACTCGACAAACTCTGTATAGCTGCCGTTCCCTTTCTCCTCCTCTTCTTCCATCACACTCAATGCTCCATCCCCTCCTCCTCCCAGATGCTTCTGGGTGCTGGTCCAAGGGTTAAGGGGGTCGTATGTTCCTCTCTCGATGGCAGCTTGCGTGAGCTGGGTTAGCGAGAAATAGATTACATACGAGCTGCAACAATCATGTATGAAAATTAGAGGCTTCTGACTCCTACTGACTATGCCACAAAACAAGCTTCCTTCCATATAGGTAGTGTTTCGTGGCAATATTTGAAGGACTCATTTACCTGCAATTCTCTGACTACACCACAGGGTCTCTTAAGGGGATTGTACAGTGTTGATAAATCTAAAGCAACTGATTCCTCCAAACTATTCTAAGCAACAGGAAACCATTATTTTTGTGATTCTGGTCCTATATGTTTACTGGCATACTATGGAGGAATCAAGGCACTCCAATGTACCAAAAGTGTAATACCATCCTAAGGAGAAATAGATTTTATACAAGGTGCAACAAATGTGTGTGTGTGTGTGTGTGTCAATGTTGAGAGTGGACATTTCACTTAACACTTATGAGACTAACTGTGTGTGTGTGTTTGAATATTGTTACTGGAGTAATCATTGGTAAATCTGGGGCAACTGCATGATTCCTCCAAACTACTGTATTCCAAACAACAAACAACAACAGGCCACCACCATTATATTTGTTCATCTGATTTTGTTTGTTTCCTGGTGGCATACTGCTTTGGAGGAATCAAGGCACTCCAATGTACCAAAAGTATACTACCATCCCTTAACCAGACATAATGTAAAATAAAGTGCAGTATACAGTATATGAAGTAAAAAGTATATACAGTATATAATTATAAATGTTAAAAGAACTCTACTCTACCATATCCCGCCTGGCAAATTTCATAGCACTGGTGCAGTCTTCAACCTCCTTTTCCTCCTCCTCCTTTGCTGTCTTTTCCACCAGCTCCCGGTGGATGCGTTGGTTCTCCTTCAGGGCGGCCATTACCTGTGTATAGTTTAGGTTGGTCATAGGATGTCTTACTCAGGTTATATGTAAAGAGAGGTTCATTATTCTTACACAGGTTATAATATGGAAAGAGAGGTCATTATTCTTACACAGGTTATATGGAAAGAGAGGTTCATTATTCTTGCACAGGTTATATGGAAAGTGAGGTCGTTATTCTTACACAGGTTATATGGAAAGAGAGGTCATTATTCTTACACAGGTTATATGGAAAGAGAGGTCATTATTCTTACTCAGGTTATATGGAAAGAGGTCATTATTCTTACACAGGTTATATGGAAAGAGAGGTCATTCATTATTGTTGTTGTTGTTGAAGTTCCTCAAGCTGTCTGGCCGAGCAGCCCCGAGCTCCTGAGGAAGGTCATGGCCTGAACCGGGCTTTCCCACAGTGCCCTCAGAGAGTGTATGTTGTGTTGTTGGCGAGTGTGGTTGTGTGCGTTGCAGTCTTCAATAATGTGTTTAATAGAATGGGGTGCTGTGTTGCATCCCGGACAGGCATCCACAATGGCTCCATCCAGCCTCTTCTGATATGTCAGAAGGGCCGGGTGATGGCCACACCGCAACCTGGCCAGGTGGACTCTGTCCTCACGGGGAAGGGAGGATTCGGATGGGTGGATGTCAGGAGGTCGTGCATGCGGCTGAGTGTTGTTTTTGAGTGTTTGGATGGATTGATGAGTGATTTGAGTATGGATGTGTTTTTGGAGATTGGTTTGGGGTGGGCAGGGTGTAAGAGATGATAGTATTTGTGTATGGTATCGTGTACTGGGTGTTGTTTTGATGTTCCTTGGCATGTGTGGGTGTTGTGCCATGTAGTGTAGTGGATGGTATGGGTTTGTGGAGGCTGCAGCAGCAAGTGTTTGTGTGCCCCTCATGTCAAGATGATCCTTGATTTTGAGGACTTTGGTTTCATAGTGTAGGTGGTCTGTGGGTGTGGTAGCTGTGCAGCCTGTGATTGTCTTTAGGGCTCTGTTCTGTATGGTTTGAAGGGTGTTGTGATGAGTCTCAGTGAGGTTTGAAGCCCAGGCAGGGCTTGCATAATCCATCACTGATCGAATATATTGTTTGTATACTGTGGTTGTGGTTTCCTTGTTGTGTCCGAATGTTGTGCTGGCAAGTGATCTGAGGGCTTTAAGTCTTTGCATGCATTTGTTTTTGATGGTCGTAATATGTTGTTTGAATGTCATGGATGTATTGTATGTTATGCCAAGTATTTTGGGTGTGTGTGTGTGTGGTATAGGTGTGTTGTTTATGGTGAGGTGTGGTGTGTAGCGGTGTTCTGCGTTCCAGTTGGTGAGAAGGGTGACAGTTGACTTGGTGGGTGCTATTTTAAGTCTGTTTGTGGTGAACCAGGCATTAAGTGTGTTGAGGTAGGGTTGGAGGATGAGAGTGGCTGTGTCTGCGTTTCTGTGTGTACATGTGAGTGTTATGTCGTCTGCGTAGGAGGCTATGTGTATTTGTGGTGCCTGGGGTGTTGGTATGTCGTGCATGTATAGGTTGAAAAGGGTGGGTGAGAGTACAGATCCTTGGGGGACACCATTGGTGAAATTTTTAATGTTAGATGACTGACCAGCAAATGTAACATGGGCTACTCTTCCTCCCAAGAAGCTGGCCAGCCATCTTTTGGTGTTATTATGCATGTTTGTGTTGTATATTTTGTTTGTGAGGTTGTGGCGGGGGATGGCATCAAATGCTTTACTAATGTCCAATGTAACTAAGAGTGTTCTGTGTGGGGGTCTATATGAGTTGATGCCATCAAAAATTCTTTGTGTGAGGTCTGTAAGAAGGGTGTCTGTTGAGTGTAGCGGTCTGAAGCCATGTTGTGAAGATGCAAGGGGGATGTGTGGTGTGATTAATTTAATGATGAGGCGCTCAGTGATTTTGGAGAGGGTACAAAGGAGGGAGATGGGACGGTGTGATGAGGGTAGTGTGGGGTCTTTATTTGGTTTGGGGATGGTGATTATGTTTCCATGTTTCCAGATGTTGGGTAATGTGTTGTGTGAGTAGCTGTAGTTTGCTATGTTAGTGAGTGCTTGTATCTACCTATCACTTCACACACACACACACACTGTCCAGGGGGGACTGACTATATTCTCTGTGAATACTAGTCATCCCCCACAGGGCTAGAATAAAGGTTGTTGTAGGATCTGGTCACTTTCTAGTGGACTTGGCGAGATCTGCCCACGTGGATTAAAAATTCACGTGAGGTGTACCTCAATACTGCAACCAGAGTTTTTTTGTTTTTTTTTCACTGGTGTGTGGAACGCCAACACACAGGGGGTACATTATGCCTTTACATACAGCAGTGTAAACTCCCTCCCCCCTTATGGTGCCTTCAGGACTGGTCTCATGGAAGGTGTTGCCCCACTTGTAGCTCTTGTGGTAACATGGACTTGGGCCCACACCACTGGCTGTGGTATCAAAGACCTTCCCCCCAATGAGGCCCCCAGACTCCCTGGTGCAGTAAGCTGTGGTCCCATTTCCCTGGGATGTGCTTCAGTAACCCAGACATATAGGGACATGCTGACCATCCTTTATTTTATTTTGTTTTTTCACTGCGACCAGAGTGTACCAGGGGTGTGTGGGGCAGGAGGACATTCTGCCCCGGGAGAACATCAACAACAACACACACACACACACTTTAATTATGTATACCTATCTACCTATCACTTCACACACACAGACACACACACACACACTTTATAACTATGTAATCTTATCACTCTATCACTTCATTATACACACATCAATTTCATAATATTAAACACACATTAAACTCTAATTTTTATATTCATTATAATATATACATTTATCATATAATTTCACATTCCTTTACTTTAATATAACAAAAACCTTCAATAAATTTCTATCTACCTTTAATATTCATTCAGTTTCATAATATTAAACACAATTTTTAAAATATCTTATTTTTATCTTCATTATATTTATCATTATTTTAAATCTCAAATAATTATCTTCATTATACATTTATCCTTTAATTAATTACTCGTTTACCTGATTTAATTAACAAAAGCTTTAATTTAATTTTTATTTATCTATCTACCTTCATTATTCATTCAATTTCATAATATTTAACACACTCATTTTAACCTCTTCTCTTTATCTTCATTATACATTTATCATTATTTTCATTTAACACTCATTTGCATAATAAAATAAATTATTACACACTTTATATCTATTCCTATTTTTCTATCTCTTCATTATACACACATCAATTTCATAATATTACAAACACATTCTTTAATCTTTCATCATTATCATCATTATACATTTATCATTTAATTAATTACTCGTTAACTTGATTTAGCAAAAGCTTTCATTAAATTCCTATCTATCTACCAACCTCTTCATTATACATTTATTATTTAATTAATTACTCGTTTACTCAATTTAACAAAAGCTTTCAATTAATTTCTATCTACCTATCTATCACGTCATTATACACTCAATTTCATAATATTAAACACAATCTTTTAAAAATCTTATCATTATTTTCATTTTACACTCAGTTGCTTGATAATATATAAAACACAATTTCTATCTACTATCTATCTACCTATTCCTTCATTCTTCAAATTTCTTTGTTATTATATTATAATTTGGAGGAATAACCAACTATATCACACACCTCTCTTATGTATTAAAAAAACAATATAAATAATAATAATAATAATAATAATAATAATTTTAATAATAATAATAATAATAATAATAATAATAATAATAATAATGATACTGTAATGATAATAATAATAATAATGATGATGCTACTACTACTAATAATAATAATAATAATATTGAAGGTATTTCAGTGTTTCTTATGAATAATAATAATAATAATAATAATAATAATAATAATAATAATAATGAATGTGTCTCAGTGTTGCCATGTCAGTTCAAAGTTTGGTGTTGTTTATATATAAAAGTAACAAAATTATTTATTATTAGTGTTATTAAATCTAAGGGAATCAAAATTGCAAACACTAAATAATTTTCACACGGACAGAATTGCATACACAAAAAAAATTTCCGCACACATTTTTGGAGACAGATGTGCAAATTGTACATAAAATAATTTACGCACATAGACAGACTTGCATATACAAAAAAAATTATGCACACGTTTTTGGAGACAGAAGTGCAAATTGTATATAATAAAATTTACCCACACACACTTGTATACATTGTGGAGTATGTAAAGTGAAAGAAGTTTGTTTTTTGAGCTTCGAACATCTCCTTACCTCAATATACACACATACACACATACACACTACACATATGCACCTCAACACACACACACATGCACACACCTCAATACACACACACACATGCACACACCTCAACACACACACATGCACCTCAACACACACACATATATACATGCTCCTCAATACACACACACACACCACACACACACACATACATGCACCTCAACACACACACATACACATGCACCTCAACACACACACATGCACCTCAACACACACACACACACATGCACCTCAACACACACACATACATACATGCTCCTCAACACACACACACACACACACACATACATGCTCCTCAATACACACACACACACACATACATGCACCTCAACATACACACACACATGCACCTCAACACACACACACACACACACACATGCACCTCAACACACACACACACACACACACACATGCACCTCAACACACACACATACATGCACCTCAACACACACACACCTCAACACACACATAATTATGCAGTACTATATAATATACACAGTACAATCTGCATTAATTAAATAATAATAATCTACAATAATTATATTCTAGAAACAAGTACTGAAAAATGATAAAAATCAAATGTCTTATTAAGCCTTCCAACACACACACACACACACACACACCAAGAAATAAAATATAAAAAATAAAATAATAATAAAAATAATCATAATAATAATAATAATAATAATAATAATAATAATAATAATAATAGTAATAATTCCTAGCTATCCACTAAATTATTATCCCAGAACACAAATATTGAAAAAAAAAAATTATGAGAAAAAAAAAAATTATGAGAAAAAAAAAAACTATGTTGATTCCTCTCTACCCACAAAAATACACAAAATATCCCACAACACAAAAGGAAAAACTATAAAAAAAAAAACCACTATTGTAAAAACTTATTAAAAACTAATTATGATTTTTTGCTATCCACTTAATATCCCAGAACAATGACTAATATTAAATAACCTACATTAAAAAAAAAACCTGTTAATTCTTAGCTATCCACAAATATCTAAAAAAAAAATTACTAATATTAAATAAACTATACAATAATTTAAAAACTACAGTATGTTAATTTCTTCGTTATCCGCCAAAATATACCCAAAAAATGACTGATATTAAATAACCTGAACTAATTATTAATGAAAAAAAACTATTAATTCTTAGCTATTCACCAAAACATATCCAAAAAATGACTAATATTAAATACACTAAACTATATTAATGAAAAAAAACAGTTAATTCTTAGCTATGCACCAAAATATACCCAAAAAACTGACTGATACAAAATAAATTATATCATATTAAAAAAAACTATTAATTCTTAGCTGTGCATCAAAATATATCCAAAAAATGACTAATATTAAATAAACAAAACTATATTAATGAAAAAAAAAAACTATGTTAATTCCTCGCTATCCCAAAACAGTTATTGATACGAAATAAGCTATACTATATTAAAAAAAAAATTATGTTAATTCTTAGCTATCCACAAATATACTGTATACCCAAAAAACTCACTAATACTAAATAAAATAAACTACATTGAAAAAAAAAAATCAATGTTAATTTCCTCGCTATCCACAAATATACCAAAAACATCGACTAATATTAAATAAACTAACCCATATTAAAAAAAAAAGCTATGTTAATTCCTCGCTATCCACCAAAATATACCCCAAAAACTGACTTGGCATTTAATTAACTAACCAATATTAAAAAAAAAGCTATGTTAATTCCTCGCTATCCACCAAAATAAACCCAAAAAAACTTACTACAGTAATATTAAATAAACTATATAATAATTAAAAGATATGTTAATTTCCTCGCTATCCACAAACATCCTAAAACATTATATTAAAAAAAACTATTAATTCTTAGCTGTGCATCAAAATATACCCAAAAAACTGACTGATACAAAGTAAATTATATTATATTAAAAAAAACTATTAATTCTTAGCTGTGCACCAAAATATATCCAAAAAATGACTAATCCTAAATAAACTAAATTATATTAATGAAAAAAAAACCATGTTAGTTCCTCGCTATCCATATAACTTCCCAAAACACCGACTGATAATAAACGTAATGAATCTATGACAAGTAAAGCTGGGATTACTAAGCGACTCATGTACGGTGAAGCGCAAAAAAATAGTCGTACTTATCTGTTAATTCATGATGTTTAATTAATAAGAACCCTGTGTGTGATTGTGTTTGGAAATTGGAGGCTTGTGATTCCTCCTGACTATGCCACGAAACAAACAAACAAACAAGCTCCTTCCATATAGGTGTGTGTGTGTGTGTGTGTGTGTGTGTGTGTGTGTGTGTGTGTGTGTGTGTGTGTGTGTGTGTGTGTGTGTACTTGGAGGCTTCTGATTCCTCCTGACTATGCCACGAAACAAACAAACAAGCTCCTTCCATATAGGTGTGTGTGTGTGTGTGTGTGTCTGTGTGTCTATATGTGTGTGTGTGTGTGTCTATATGTCTGTGTGTCTATATGTGTGTGTGTCTATATGTCTGTGTGTCTATATGTGTGTGTGTGTGTGTGTGTGTCTATATGTCTGTGTGTATATGTCTGTGTGTCTATGTGTGTTTCGTGGCAATATTTGAAGGACTCGTTTACCTCCAATTTTCTGACTACATCACACACAGGGTCCCTTGAGGAGGAGAATACAGTGTTGGTAAATCTGGAGTATCTGATTCCTCCAAACTATTCCAGGCAACAACAGGATACCATTATTTTTGTTCATCTGGTCCTTTTTCCTGGCATACTTTGGAGGAATCAAGGTGCTCCAATCTATCCAAAGTATACTATTCCCTTAAGGGGGTGCGGGAGTAGGGGGACAGGCTTGGGGGGGGGGGGGGGGGTTTAGGGGGGGGGGGAATAGGGGGACAGGCTTGGGGGGGGGGGGAGTTGGGGGGTGCGGGAGTAGGGGGACAAGCTGGGGGGGGGGGGGGGAGTTGGGGGGGAGAGTTGGGGGGGGGAGAGTTGTGGGGGAGAGTTGGGGGGTGCGAGAATAGGGGGATAGGCTGGCTTGGGGTGGATAGAATGCCTGTCCCATATTCCCGCACCCCCTAACCCCCCCCCTAAGCCTGTCCCTCTACTCCCACACCCCCTAAAACCCCCCCCAAGCCTGTTATTTCACTCCAGCCTGTTATTTCACTCCCGCACCCCCCTATACCCCCCCAAGCCTATCCCCCCTATTCCCACACCCCCTTCATTAAACCAAATAGCTCTTTATTTAGTTACTCATTTAGTGTGTGACGTGTATAACTAAACTTGGTGGTAATAATAACACAACTAACATAATATTCCAACATAACTTTTCCTTCTTTATCTTTTTTAAAATTCTTCGAAAATTTTATTATTTCTTCAAAAATTACCCCAACTCAGCAATAAATGTAATTAATTTTTCATTATACTGTATTTATCCCTCGCTGGCCCTGGCTAATAAATTAATAAAAACTAAAGTCTTTAATAAACACAATTAATAAGATAATAATAACAAAGTTTTTAATAAATACAATTAACTTTTCATTATCTTTATCAATCCCTGGCCTTGGCTAATACAGTAATAATAAATAAAGTTTTTTCATAAACACAATTATATAAAGTAATAATAATTAAGTTTTCAATAACTACAATTAACTTTTCATTAAGTTACTCATTTAGTGTGTGACGTGTATAACTAAACTTGGTAATCATAACACAACTAACATAATATTCCAACATAACTTTTCCTTCTTTATCTTTTTTAAAATTCTTCGAAAATTTTTTACTTCTTCAAAAATTGCTGGCTCTGGCTAATAAAGAAATAAAGTACTGTAATAATAGCTAACTCTTCAATAAACACAATTTATTCTTCACTGGCCCTGACTAATAAAATAATAATAACTAAGTCTTCAATAAACACAATTAACTCTTCATTATCTTTATTCTTCACTGGCCCTGTCTAATAAAATAATAATAACTAACTTTTTAATAACTACAATTAACTCTTCATTAACTTTATCCTTCACTGGCCCTGACTAATAAAGTAATAATAACTTACTAATAACGATATAATAACTATATAAGTCTTTACTAAACACAATTAACACCAACAACTTTATCCTTCGCTGACTCTGGGCTAAAGCAGTAATAATAACTAAGTCTTCAATAAACACAATTAACTCTTCATTATGTTTATCCCTCACTGACTCGGTCTAATAAAGAAATAATAACTTACTTTTTAATATACACAATTCAACTCTTCATTATCTTTATCCTTACTTACTTTTTACCTTACTTTTCAATAGACACAATTAACTCTTCAATAACTTTATCATTCGCTGACTCTGACTAATAAAGAAATAAAGTACTGTAATAATAAGTAATAATAACTCTTCAATAACTTTATCATTCGCTGACTCTGACTAATATAGAAATAAAGTACTGTAATAATAAGTAATAATAACTCTTCAATAACTTTATCATTCGCTGACTCTGACTAATAAAGAAATAAAGTACTGTAATAATAAGTAATAATAACTCTTCAATAACTTTATCATTCGCTGACTCTGACTAATAAAGAAATAAAGTACTGTAATAACTTTTTAATAAACACAATTAATTCTTCAATAACTTCCCCATCCCTCGCTGACTCTGAATAAATCAATAATAATAACTTACCGTACTCTTTCAAAAACACAATTAACTCTTTATCTCTTCATTAAGTTTATCCTTCGCTGACTCTTGCTTCGGTGTAGTACTTGTGTATGAGTCTGTGGAACGAGTCTCTAATGGCCTGCCTGAACACCTGGTGGTTGAAGAGGTAGGCCGCCACGTGTCCGGTGGGAAGGGTCCGGAGCTCACTGCCGGGCCACAGTTGGGTCAGCGGGATTATACCGTCGCGGGGCATGTACCTGTGTGTGTGTGTTAGGGGTTTGTGTTAGGGTTTGCGGTTTGTATTTCGCAATCAAATTACAATATATCCTGAGACAAATTACAATATATCCAGACCTAAACTACATCACACACCCCAAAACAAACACACTCTAATAAAATATTTCACAGTCAAACTACAACATATCCCAACCAAAATTACATACACACCCCAAAACAAACACACACACCCTAAAAAAATATTAAACAATCAAACTACAACATATCCAGACCTAAACTACATCACACCCCAATACACACACACACCCTAAAAAAAATTTTAAACAATCAAACAACAACATATCCCGACCCAAACTACATACACACACCAAAACACGCACCCTAAAAAAAATATTACACAATCAAACTACAACATATCCCGTCCCAAACTACAACATAATCCAGGCCCGAATTACATCACACACCCCAACACACACACACACCCTCAAAAAATATTAAACAATCAAACTACAACATATCCCGACCCAAACTACATACTGTACTGTACTCAAATTACATACACACCCTAAACAAATATTACACAATTAAACTACATAAATTACACAACAAAACACTCCCCCCCCAAAAAAAAATATATATATATATATATATATATATACTGTATATTATATATTATCCAATTAAACAACACATTCTAACCAAACTACACCCCCAAAAACACTCGCACTCACTCACACACACACACACACAAATATTATATTACCTATTCAAAGTACAACACATCCCAACCAAACTACAAACCCAAACTATATCAGAGACCCAAAAACAATATCACACACACACACACACAAAATATCATACACACCCAAGTTACAACAACTACATTACACACACCCAAAAACACTCACACACACACTCATACATACACACAAAAAAAAAAAATATATATATATATATATATATATATATATATATATATATATATATATATCACACAATCAAACTACAACATATCTGGACCAAACTACATTACACACACCCAAAAGCTCTCACACACACTCTCAAAAAAATAATAAATAAAAATAATAATAATAAAAAAAATCACACTAGCACCGCGTACGAGGTTTTCGCGGGACTCTTGGAACAAGGTACCAGAACAGATGGGGCAGTAGCTATCACACAAGTGCAGGCTAGTTGTTTGTATGTAGAACACTAATTGCAGCATAGCAGATGAGTCACACCACGACTACCAAAAAACGTAAATAACAACATGGATGATGATGACCAGTTAGTGGCTGTATTGACCCTTGTAACTAATATTTTTGAAGAAGAGAAGAGGAAAGATTACCATAGGCTTGATTTGTTGTCCATGTTCGTATATAATGAACACTACATGTCTCTACGGGATGTATACAAAGTAAAATATCGACATCGTATTTTTTACTTCGTGTTTTTTTTTTTTTTATTTAAAATATTTATATGGCAAAAATATTTTCTGATGATAAGCCACCCTTTTTACTATGAATAATTAATAATAATAAATTATTTATTGACTTGGTTCTCCATACGTAAAACTGTGTTGGCTAGATATCCATTCCATCTTTGTCCTGCGAATGCCGCCGCGGTTCCTCGTTCACAGAACTTTGTTCCGCCAGTCCCACGAAAACCTCGTAAGCGGAGCTAGTGTGATATCCCCTTGAGTTAGTTAGTTTATAGTTAGTTATACTCACGTACCCGTCATTCTTAGCGGCGACAATGATGACAAGTGATGGGTCAACAGGGACGCTGAAGTTACCAAGGTGTGTACACTCATCCATTATACCTCTCATGAACTGTACTGCCTCCCATGTCAACGCATCACGAACCTCCATGTACGGCTCAAACCTCATGCCACCACCACCCCCCACAATGCCGACCCCCATACTACTACTACTACTACTACTGCCGCTGCTTCTCCGATTTGAAGAGTAGGAGGAGTAGGAGGAGTAGGAGGTGTAGGAGGAGGTGGTGGTGGCTTGTTGTTGTTGTTGTTGTTGTTGTTGTTGTTGTTGTTGTTGTTCGCTGCTACCTGGACTGCCCCCTGCAACCTGTGATGGTGGGTGTATGTAAGTATGTGTGTGTGTGTATGATTGATTGATTGGGGTTATGATTATTATTATGGTTGGTAGTTGACACAAACATCCATAACAACAACAACAACAACAACAGTGGATTACAAGGCATTACTGTTGTTGTTGTTATTGTTGTTTTAGCATTACCGTAATAACAATACCTGTGAAATATAAAGAATATAAAAATACAAATATAAAAAATATAAAGAAATATAAAGATACAAACAAGGTAATCAATGACTTATAATAAATAGACCAAACCGACAGACAGACAAACAAACAAAGCGACCGAGTACTAACCTGTGTTCCTCCACCACCGCCACTATTCCCCAACCCAATAGGTGTGTGTTCTGACTGTCTCGGTGGCCTGGAGACGCTTGACTTGGCCTTCTGGTAACCCGTCAGAATGTTGGTGTTGTTGTTGTTTTTATTGCTTTTGTTTGTGAGGCGAGACTTGGAGAAACCAAACGACTGTAGGATGCTTCGACTCGACTGTTTTCCGCTCCTCGTTTCACCGCTGCTGCTGCTCTGTCTGAACGCCGCTGGTGGTGGCGGCTGTGATCCGGTGAGTTTAGTGGCCGCCTCCCTCGTCTCGTTCGTCTCACCACCTCTGCTTATGATATCCTGCCCTATTATTTGACTAGCGATCTGAGCGGCGGCTGCCCTTGTCTCACTGCCGCTGGTGTGTTGCCCCGCTGCCTGTTGCCCCGCTGCCTGTTGCCCCGCCGCCTGTTGCCCTGCCACCTGTTGTCCTGCCGCCTGTTGCCCTGCTGCCTGTTGTCCTGCCACCTGTTGTCCTGCCGCCTGTTGTCCAGCTGCCTGTTGCCCCGCCTTGCCCTGCCCCCGCCCCTCCGCCTCCATCAGATCTTCCACGTGTGACAGGCTGCCGGGGAAGTCTCGGGCAAACTTCTGTCCAACCTCGTGATAGGCCGGGAAGTGCTGTGAGGACGGAACACACATATCACTATTTATCTATTATTATTATTATTATTATTATTATATGAGGGAAATATACATATTAGAATTTATTTATTGTTATTATAATTATAATTATTATTTTACTATTATTTACTACACACTAACTAGCTCTCCCACCACACACACACACACACACACACACACACACACACACACACACACACACTAACTAACTCTCCCACCACAAACACACACTCACTCACATTCTATTAAACACATTATTGAAGACTGCAACGCACACAACCACACTCACCAACAACACAACATACACTCTCTGAGGGCATTGTGGGAAGGCCTGGTTCAGGCCATGACCTTCCTCAGGAGCTCGGGGCTGAGGAACTTCAACAACGAACAACAACTCACTGACAAACTCTCACCTGCTCAGGGCTGTGAATCATTTTGAAGAGTTCGTCTCTAAACACCTCGTTGGAGAAGTATTGGTTTTTTAACATCTCCCAGTTGATGGCTCCACTTAGTACACCCTAGGGAGGAAATGAAGGTGTCAGAGTTATATGGAGGGGGGCGATGGTGGAGAAGTGGTGGTGAGGGATGGGGGAGGTGAAGGAGGGGGGAGGTGAAGGAGGGGGGAGGGGGAAGATGGTGAAGTGGTGGTAATGGATGGGGAAGGTGAAGGAGGGGGGAGGGGGGAGATGGTGGTGATGGAGGGGGGAGATGGTGGAAGTGGTGGTGATGGATGGGGGAGGTGAAGGAGGGGGGAGATGGTGGTGATGGAGGGGGGAGATGGTGGTGATGGAGGGGGGAGATGGTGGAGAAGTGGTGGTGATGGATGGGGGAGGTGAAGGAGGGGGGAGGGGGGAGATGGTGGTGATGGAGGGGGGAGATGGTGGAGAAGTGGTGGTGATGGATGGGGGAGGTGAAGGAGGGGGGAGGGGGGAGATGGTGGTGATGGAGGGGGGAGATGGTGGTGATGGAGGGGGGAGATGGTGGAAGTGGTGGTGATGGATGGGGGAGGTGATGGAGGGGGGAGATGGTGGAGAAGTGGTGGTGATGGATGGGGGAGGTGGGGGAGGGGGGAGGAGATAGTGGTGATGGAGGGGGGAGATGGTGGAGAAGTGGTGGTGATGGATGGGGGAGGTGGGGGAGGGGGGAGGAGGGGGGAGATGGTGGTGATGGAGGGGGGAGATGGTGGAGAAGTGGTGGTGATGGATGGGGGAGGTGAAGGAGGGGGGAAGGGGGAGGAGGGGGGAAGATGGTGGTAATGGAAGGAGGTGGAGGAAGTGATGGAGAAGGGAGAAGAGGGAGAATAGGAGGTGGACGAGTGTTGGAGGGAGAAATAGAGGTGATGGAGGGAAAAATGGAGAGGGGAGAAAAAGAGGGAGAAATGGAGAGGGGAGAAAAAGAGGGAGAAATGGAGAGGGGAGAAAAAGAGGGAGAAATGGAGAGGGGAGAAAAAGAGGGAGAAATGGAGAGGGGAGAAAAAGAGGGAGAAATGGAGGTGGAGGAGTGATGGAGGGAGATATTGAGGTGGATTAGTGATGGAGGGAGAAATGGAGAAGGAAGAAAAGGAGGGAGAAAAAGAGGGAGAGGAATGATGGAAGGAGAAAAGGAGTGAGAGGAGTGATGGAGAAAAAGATGGAGAGGAGTGATGGATGGAGAAAAAGAGTGAGAGGAGTGATGGAGAAAAAGATGGAGAGGAGTGATGGAGAAAAAGATGGAGAGGAGTGATGGAGAAAAAGAGTGAGAGTGACGGAGAAAAAGATGGAGAGGAGTGATGGAGAAAAAGATGGAGAGGAGTACAGTAGCTATTCTCACTACATACATACATACAAACAAAACAAAAGTACATTGGGTTGTATGCAAGAATATCTGTCTGTGGTGTTGACGAAGGGGCGTGGTACCGCTACGACGACTCCACACACACACACACACACACACACAAAAAAACAAACACAAAAACACACAAAAACAAACACACAAAAACAAACACACACACAGACAAACACACAAAAACACACACAAGCAAACACACAAACAAACAAACAAACAAAGAAACAAACACAAAGAAACACACACAAAGAAACACAAGCAAACAAACAAACAAACACACAAAAACACACACAAACAAACACACACACACAAACAAACACACACACAAACAAACAACACAGTCAGTCGTCGTATCGGCACCACGTCAACACCACGAAAATATTCTTACAAACGCCAACACATTATTTTGTCAAGGGCAGAAAAAGCAGCGGCAGTAGCAGTCTTATAATTAATCAACAAAAATATCTCAAAAAAATTAAAACAGCAGAAAAAAGCAGCAGCAGAAGCAGTCTTGTAAATAATAAATAAAATTAATAAATATCTCATAAAAAAACATCAGAAAAAATTAGTTACAACAGCAGTCTTATAATTAATCAATAAAAATGTCTCAAAAAAATTAAAAAAGCAGAAAAAATGAGTTACAACAGCAGTCTTGTAAATAATAAATAAAATTAATAAATATCTCATAAAAAAACATCAAAAAATATGAGTTACAGCAGCAGTCTTGTAAATAATAAATAAAATTAATAAATATCTCATAACAAAACACCAGAAAAAATGAGTTACAGCAGCAGTCTTATAAATAATAAATAAAATAAATAAATATCTCATAAAAAAACATCAGAAAAAATGAGTTACAGCAGCAGTCTTGTAAATAATAAATAAAATATAAATAAATATCTCATAAAAAAACATCAGAAAAATGAGTTACAGCAGCAGTCTTGTAAATAATAAATAAAAATATCTCATAAATAAACATAAGAAAAAATGAGTTACAACAGCAGTCTTGTAAATAGTAAATAAAATAAATAAATATCTCATAAAAAACATCAGAAAAAATGAGTTACAACAGCAGTCTTGTAAATAATAAATAAAAATGTCTCAAAAAAATTAAAACAGCAGAAAAAATGAGTCACAGCAGCAGTCTCATAATCTCAGTAAAAATTTCTCAAAAAAAACATCAGAAAATAATTATGTGTCTATGTACAGGACTCATGAGTTAGTGGATTATTTTACATGTTACCAGTGCACTACGGTATACAGTACAGGTAGTAGGTCCTTGATATAAGATGAATTAATTAAGCACATAATAATTATATCCTTTTAACACCGGCTCAGTAAATCACTTATACATATAGTAGGCTATTTATATAAGATGATTAAATTGATCACATAATTATATCCTTTTAACACAGAATATATGTAGTAGGCCATTAATATAAGACGATTAAATTCAGCACATAATTATATCCTTTTAACACCGGCTCAGTAAATTTAGCACATAATAATACTGTATCCTTTTAACACATGCTCAGTAAATCACTTATATACTGTAGTGTGTATGGTAATGAATAACACAAGCCTAGGAAAACATTGTGTGGTCTTCAACGAGTGTAAAATGAAGTAGGTAGTGGATACAAGTGTTTATTTCACTGTATATATCAAGGATCTACTGTATAAATAAAGCAGTTAGTTCAGAATACATGTGTAGGATGAAAATACAGTGTAGTAATCCTTCGTTTTTTCACTGTTGTTTTTATGGATGTGTATTATTCCATCTTCTATATATAAATCCATGTTCTGTAATCCCTCCTTATCCACCATTGAGTTTATGGGTGTGTATTATTCCACCTTCTATATATAAATCCATGTTCTGTAATCCCTCCTTATTCACTGTTGTTGTTATGGATGTGTAATATAACATCTTCTATAAATCCATGTTCCGTAATCCCTCGTTATTTACTGTTGTTGTTATAGATGTGTATTATAACATCTTCTATATATCTAAGTTCCGTAATCCCTCGTTATTTACTGTTGTCGGTATGAAAGTGTATTATACCATCTTCTACTGTATAAATAAATCCATGTTCCGTAATCATTCGTTTTTCACTGTTGTTGTTAATGGATGTGTATTATTCCATCTTCTGTAAATAAATCCATGTTCCGTAAACCCTAAATATCGACCATTGTGTTTATGGGATCCAAAAATAATGGTGGTAATGGTGAAAATATGGTCGTGTGTGTGTGTGTGTGTGTGTGTGTGTGTGTGTGTGTGTGTGTGTGTGTGTGTGTGTGTGTGTGTGTGTGTGTGTGTGTGTGTATTTAAGGTGGTACAGGCCTTGATTAAATATGTGTGTGTGTGTGTGTGTGTGTGTGTGTGTGTGTGTGTGTGTGTGTGTGTGTGTGTGTGTGTGTGTGTCGTCGAGTGTGTGTGTATGGTCGAGAGTGTGTGTGTGTCGTCGAGTGTGTGTGTATGGTCGAGTGTGTGTGTATGTGTGTGTGTGTATACCTGAGTGAAGCACTGAGAGGCAGTGGTCCAGGAGAGACAAGGTATATTCGCCAGTGGTTTGTGCAGGCGGTGGAAGCTGCCGAGGCCATCTGTTGTTGTTGTCGGGCACCTTGTTAACTCACACACTCACTCACCCTATACTCACATTATCCACACACACACACACACACACACACACACACACATACATACACTCATACAATACTCACATTACCACACAGACACAATACTCACATTATCTCACACACACACACACACACACACACACATACATACACTCATCCAATACTCACATTAACACA
>JAWQEG010001405.1:27500-35000 GCA_033782935.1 Petrolisthes cinctipes | reverse complement strand
AGGTATATATAAAACGAGTTGTCAAAATAGTATAAAAAAAATATATATATATTATCTCATTAGAAATCAAAGCGTAAATTCGGATACTTTTTTTTGACAGACAATAATAATAATAATAATAATAGACTATACCGTACTGTATATAAAACGAGTTGTCAAAATAGTATATAAAAAAAAATATATATATCATCTAATCAGAAATCAAAGCGTAAATTCAGCTTTTTTTTTCGACGGACAATAATAATAATAATAATAATAATAGACTTACGTGTCCGCCCATGGATATGCCGGTGATGCCCAGCGGACCGAAGCCCATCCGCTCACACCAGTGGAAGATGGCCAGCGACTCCAGCACTAAGCACCCACCCATAACAAAGAGGTCCGACACATTGTGTAAACTGGAACGCCTGGTGGGGGGAGAGTGTGTGAGAGTGTGTGTGAGAGGTTGAGGGGTGAATGAGAGAGTGTGTGAGAGGGTGAGGTAAGTGTGTGAGTTGAGAGTGTGTGTGATGGTGAGGTATGAATGAGAGAGTGTGTGAGAGGGTGAGGTAAGTGTGTGAGTTGAGAGTGTGTGTGATGGTGAGGTATGAATGAGAGAGTGTGTGATGGTGAGGTATGAATGAGAGAGTGAGGGGTGAATGAGAGTGTGTGTGAGTGGATGGCTGAGTGTGTGAGAGGGTGAGGGGTGAATGAGAGAGTGTTTCGTTTCACCTGGTCTTGATCACGTCCTGGACACGTGCTTACCAACTGTTACCCTCCCGGAATGAGCTCAGAGCTCGTGGTGACCGATCTTTGGGTAAGGTTGGAACCTTTTTCCACACACCGGAATAGCGAGGTCACAACTCCTCGACTTACGTCCCGTACCTATTCTCTGCTAGGTGAACAGGGGTTACACATTTAAGGAAACAATCCTAAATTGTCTCCACCCGACCGGGGATTCGAACCCAGGACCTCTCGGATGTGAGCCGAGCGCGCTAACCACTACACCACCGGGCTGTGTGAGAGGGTGTGTGAGTTGAGAGAGTGAGGGGTGAATGAGAGTGTGTGTGAGTGGATGGGAGAGTATGTGAGAGTGTTGAGAGGGTGAGGGGTTAATGAGAGAGAGTGTGAGAGGGTGGGAGAGTATGTGAGAGGGTGAGGGAGGGATGGTAGGTGAATGGGAGAGTGAGAGAATGATTGATAGATTGATGGATGGATAGATGGGTGGGGAAAAGAAAGTGAGAGAATGAGAGAGAGAGAGAGGGATGGATGGGAGAGTGAGAGAATGAAGGGAAGGGTGAATGAAAGAGTGAGAGAATGATGGATGGAGAGATGGGAGAGTGAGGGTATGATAGATTAATTGATAGATGGATGGATGCAAAAATGGATGGAAGGAAATATAGATAGCAAAAATGGTGGATGGATGGATGAATGGAAGGAGAGATAGAGAGAGAGAGAGAATGAGCATAACATACACTACACACACATACACACACACACACACACACACACCAAACCATACCATAATACACACACAACACACACATACACTCTAAACCACACCAAACTACACACACACACACACACACTACACACACACACACATACACTCTAAACCACACCATAATACACACACACACACACAATAATACACACACAGACATTAATACATACACACATACAATAATACACACACACACTCTAAACCACACCATACTACACACACACACACAATAATACACACACACAATACAATAATAAACACACACACTCTAAACCACACCATACTACACACACACACACACACACACACACACAATAATACATACACTTGGTCTTTTGGTTTTCTACATCCATAGAAGGGGTTTTCCAGCATAATGGAGGCAATTCCACCTTCGTCCAGGAGAGGTTTGGCCATCAACATCTTACGTCGCCAAAAACCCTGAGTAGAGAGAGTAGAGAGAGTCGTTATATTATGTTGAGAGAGAGAGAGAGAGAGAGAGAGTTGTTATTATACTGAGGGAGGTGTAGACAGATGGGTTTGTTGTGAGAGAGAGAATGAGAGATAGAGATGAATGAATAGACAGATAGAAGGTAGAGAGATGGACAGATGAAAGATAGGTAAACATTTCACCGCCAACTTACATGATCGCCAGACAGATGGATAGATAGATAGATAGATAGATAGATAGATGGATAGATAGATAGATAGATGGATAGATAGACAGATAGATAGACAGATAGATAGACAGATGGATAGATAGATAGACAGACAGATGGATGGATGGATAGATAGATAGACAGACAGATAGATGGATAGATAGACAGATAGATAGATAGATAGATAGATAGATAGATAGATAGATAGACAGACAGATGGATGGATGGATGGATGGATGGATGGATGGATGGATGGATAGATAGATAGATAGATAGATAGATAGATAGATAGATAGATAGATAGATAGATAGATAGATAGATAGATAGATAGATAGATAGATAGATAGATAGATGGATGAATAACCGCCAACTTACATGATCGCCAGAGATGAATGAATAGACAGAGGGTCGATTCCAAAGTGGTTGGTAGTGGTTTGTAAGCACGCAAACAAAAGAATCTTATTAGCCTTGTAAATGACTTATGGGTGAATTATTTAATGAATTTGGTGAGTAAACTATACAGTGATCATCATTATTATCTAACTGTTGGATAGATTTTGTGAATGTGGATACTCAGCTTTTGGAAAATAATGAAGCCTTACAAGTATGGTTGGTTGGGGAATCGACCCTAAAATAATGAAGCCTTACAAGTGTGTTTGGTTGGGAAGCTAACAAACCAATACCACTGTGGAATCGACCCTAAAATAATGAAGCCTTACAAGTGTGGTTGGTTGGGAAGCTAACCAACAAATACCACTGTGGAATCGACCCAGACAGACAGACGAAAGAGGTAAACATTTCACCGCCAACTTACATGATTGCCAGTGCCTTCCAGGTGTAAACAGGTGGATTTGTGAAAGAGAGAGAATGAGAGAGAGAGAGAGAATGATAGATAAACAGACAGATGATAGATAGGTAGACAATTCACTGCCAACTTACATGATAGCCAGACAGATGGATAGATAAACAGATAGATAGATAGATAGACAGACAGATAGATAAATGGATGAATAACTGCCAACTTACATGATTGCCAGACAGATGGATAGATAGACAGATAAATGGATAGATAAACAGATAGATAGACAGACAGATGGATAGATAGACAGACAGATAGTCAGATTGACAGATAGACAGACAAAAGATGTAAACAATTCACCTCCAACTCACATGATCGCCAGTACCAGCCAGATGTAAACAGGTGGGTTTGAAAGAGAGAGAATGAGACAGAGAGAGAATGATAGATAAACAGACAGAAGGTAGATAGACAGATTGACAGATAGACAGACGAAAGATGTAAACAATTCACCTCCAACTTAAATGATCGCCAGTACCAGCCAGGTGTAAACAGGTGGGTTTGAGAGAGAGAGAATGATAGATAAACAGACAGAAGGTAGATAGACAGATAGACAGACAAAAGATGTAAACAATTCACCTCCAACTCACATGATCGCCAGTACCCGCCAGGTGTAAACAGGTGGGTTTGAGAGAGAGAGAATGAGACAGAGAGAGAATGATAGATAAACAACAGAAGGTAGATAGACAGATAGACAGATTGACAGACGAAAGATGTAAACAATTCACCTCCACCTTAAATGATCGCCAGTACCCGCCAGGTGTAAACAGGTGGGTTTGAGAGAGAGAGAATGAGAGATAAACAGACAGAAGGTAGAGAGACAGATAGACAGAAAAAAGATGTAAACAATTCACCGCCAAAACTTACATGATCGCCAGTACCCGCCAGGTGTAAACAGGTGGGTTTGAAAGAGAGAGAATGAGACAGAGAGAGAATGAGACAGAGAGAGAATGATAGATAAACAGACAGAAGGTAGATAGACAGATAGACAGAAAAAAGATGTAAACAATTCACCGCCAAAACTTACATGATCGCCAGTGCCAGCCAGGTGTAAACAGGTGGGTTTGTGATGTGACCGCCATCGTTTGGGCAGCACCATCTGGAAGCGCGCCACCTCACTCTCAACGGGAAG
Organism: Petrolisthes cinctipes; assembly: GCA_033782935.1. NCBI lineage: Eukaryota > Metazoa > Arthropoda > Malacostraca > Decapoda > Porcellanidae > Petrolisthes > Petrolisthes cinctipes. Next base: position 30,872 of record JAWQEG010001405.1, on the reverse strand, counting down.
GAGGCCAGGCATGTGGGCCACGAAGGGCGACACAAACTCACCCTCCCATACCAAGTGATCCCCCCCATCCACCTCCTGTAATGATGGGGGGGGGGGGGATTATTGTAAGGGGAGGGGGGATTATTGTGGGGATTTATGATTATGTTTTGGTTGATTTTTTTATTTTTTTGGGGGGGGGGATTCTTGTGGGGGTATTATGTTGTGGTTGATTTTTTTTTTTTTTTTTTTGGGGGGGGGGGGGATTCTTGTGGGGGTATTTATGTATTTATGTTTTGCGTGAATTTTTTTTTTTTGGGGGGGGGATTATGTATTTATGTTTTGCGTAAATGTGTGTGTGGGGGATGAAGGTTTATTATAGAGGAGTGGTTTTAGTGTGTGGGGATTATTGTGGTGAATTTATGTATTGTCTAAATGTGGGGGGGGGGGGGGACGAAGAAATAAGGAGGCATGGGTCTAGTGTGGGGGGATTACTGTTAGGGGAGATTTATACATTGTGTGTGTGGGGATTTATATATTTATCTACTGTGTGTGGGGGGGGGATGAAGGAATAAGAAGGAATGGATCTACTTTGGAGAGATTACTGTTTGGAATTTATTTTTTTGTGCGTGGGGGAGAATGAAGGATTAAGAAGGAATGGGTCTAGTGTGGAGATTACTGTATTGTGTGTGTGGGGATTTATATATATTTTATCTACTGTGTTTGTGTGTGTGTGTGTGTGTGTGTGTGTGTGTGTGTGTGTGTGTGTGTGTGTGTGTGTGTGTGTGTGTGTGTGTGTGTGTGTGTGTGTGTGTGTGTGTGAGTGTGTGAGTGTGTGTGTGTGTGTGTGTGTGTGTGTGTGTGTGTGTGTGTGTGTGTGTGTGTGTGTGTGTGGACAACAAAGCATAATTATAGAGGACCCATTTTAGTGTGGTGGATTACAGAGGCGTACAGTCGCGGCACATAATCCTTGACCAGATTTTTCTTTTCACCCTGATCAAGGACTATGTGCCGCGACTGTACAGTATTTACTTATTACACGTGTTTTAGAATATCCCACCTTGGTAATTTTGACGGGGTGGTTGCTGTCTACGAGGTGACGGCAGGTGTCGCGGTTGGAGATGACCTTACGGAAGGCAAAGATGCGCCGCAGGTTCTCAGGTTTGCCCCAACCACGCACAAAGAACTTGGTGAGGAGAATACTGCGGTAGATCTGGTCCATTCGGCTCACCATCTTTGTTGTACTCTCATCAACAACAACAACAACAACTACTACAACAACATCTGAGGAAGAGGAGGAAGAGTGATTGATTGATTGATTGATATTAGGTGCTGCAACAAAATTTAAAGAAATATTTAAAGAAACATATCAACAATTTAGAAAAAGTACAAAGAGCAGCAACTAGATGGGCACCTAATGTAATACTCAAGCGTCTGTCCATAATCTGCGTTTTGAACTAATTCATTGTTCACAACCGTTGCAATTTAATGTTTTGGGAGATATCACCCCCCCCCCACCTGCCTCCCCCAACTCAATCTCCAAAAAAAACTCATTTTAGCCATATTTGAACAAGATTCGTCTGAAAAACACTACAACATATTAAATAGAATTAGGTAGACCTCACCTGACCTAACCTAACCTAATCAGGACCGCGACAAACTACCGAGACCTAACCTTAGCAAAATACGGGGCCTGGATGTAAACATTTGGCGGCCATCTTGAATTGATATTATTATACTGGCACCGACGGTTCATGTTAATGCACATGCGACGGAAATACCCAATAAGAAAATGACGTACATGTATTAAAAAGTATATTAGACATAAAAAAATTAATGGGAGTGATTACGGACAAACGCTTGACTAATACCGTACCTAACTTGACCTAACCTATCTTGACCAGGGCAAACTACTGGGACCTAACTTGACCTAACCTATCTTGACCAGGGCAAACTTCTGGGACCTAACTTGACCTAACCTATCTTGACCAGGCAAACTACTGGGACCTAACTTGACCTAACCTATCTTGACCAGGGCAAACTACTGGGACCTAACTTGACCTAACCTATCTTGACCAGGGTAAACTACTGGGACCTAACTTGACCTAACCTATCTTGACCAGGGTAAACTACTGGGACCTAACTTGACCTAACCTATCTTGACCAGGGCAAACTTCTGCGACCTAACTTGACCTAACCTATCTTGACCAGGGCAAACTACTGGGACCTAACCTATATTGACCAGGGCAAACTACTGGAACCTAACTTGACCTAACCTATCTTGACCAGGGAAAACTACTGGGACCTAACTTGACCTAACCTATCTTGACCAGGGAAAACTACTGGGACCTAACCTGACCTACGCTTACACATGGGGGTAAAACAAAATCATAACTTGAAAAAAAAAAAACCACGCAGGGGTAAAAACAAGCGGTAAATATTGAAAGAATTACCATTATTGCGTACAGTTTTTCTACCTTCATTACCCACTATTTTAGACCATTCTAAGACTACTTTCTTCTATGGCATTTCCTCCATAAATGCCCCATTTCCAAGATAGGGCATATTCAAATGGGGCTTTTTGAAATTAGCCTTACCTGACCTGACCTGACCTAACCTGACCTGACCTGACCTAACCTAACCTAGACCACAGCAGACTACCGGGACCTAACCTGGGCAGACTACCGGGACCTAACCTGGGCAAACTACCGGGAAATAACCGTGGTAAAGTACAGAAAATGACCGGGCCAAAGTACTGGGACCTAGCCGGATCTGGCAACACTGCTACAAAACGGTAATTCTTTCAATAAATACCAAACAAACTAACTAGACAAACACACACACACACACACACACACACACAGGGGTGAAACAAATCATAACTAGACAAAATCACACACACACACACACACGGGGGTAAAAACAAGCTAACTAGACAAACACACACACACACACACACACAGGGGTAAAACAAATCATAACTAGACAAGATCACACACACAAACACACACACACACACACACACACGGGTAAAATAAATCATAACTAGACAAGATCACACACACACACACACACATACACACACGGGGGTAAAAACAAGCTAATAACACACACACATACACACACGGGGGTAAAAACAAGCTAATAACACACACACACACACACAGGGGTGAAACAAATCATAACTAGCCAAGATCACACACACACAAACACACACACACACAAACAGGGGTAATAACAAGCTAATAACACACACACACAAACATATATATAGGAGTGAAAACCTCATAACACACCATTACAAAGTTAATTACACCCTTATTTAACATTCCCATTACACCAGATGTTGTGTAATTACGTTATTTATTATTATACTCACCTAAAATGATGTATAAA